>CP092098.1:882500-1012500 GCA_029203775.1 Neoneuromus ignobilis
TCTTCAAAACTCCTGATCCAATCTTAAAAAATTAAAAAACGTGTTAAAGAGCACTAAATTCCCTACAAAAACATCCCTTCGTACCGTTAATCAACTCGATATACAACTTCTACGATACCTCAAACTAAACATTTATTTTTTTGAATATAAACCGAAATTTCCAAAATACACCCTATCAGTTTTCCACAAATATCTTCAAAACTCCTGATCCAATCTTAAAAAATTAAAAAACGTGTTAAAGAGCACTAAATTCCCTACAAAAAACATCCCTTCGTACCGTTAATCAACTCGATATACAACTTCTACGATACCTCAAACTAAACATTTATTTTTTTGAATATAAACCGAAATTTCCAAAATACACCCTATCAGTTTTCCACAAATATCTTCAAAACTCCTGATCCAATCTTAAAAAATTAAAAATCGTGTTAAAGAGCACTAAATTCCCTACAAAAAACACCCCTTCGTACCGTTGATCAACTCGATATACAACTTCTACGATACCTCAAACTAAACATTTATTTTTTTGAATATAAACCGAAATTTCCAAAATACACCCTATCAGTTTTCCACAAATATCTTCAAAACTCCTGATCCAATCTTTAAATTTTAATAACCGTGTTAAAGAGCACTAAATTCCCTACAAAAAACACCCCTTCGTACCGTTAATCAACTCGATATACAACTTCTACGATACCTCAAACTAAACATTTATTTTTTTGAATATAAACCGAAATTTCCAAAATACACCCTGTCAGTTTTCCACAAATATCTTCAAAACTCCTGATCCAATCTTAAAAAATTAAAAATCGTGTTAAAGAGCACTAAATTGCCTACAAAAAACATCCCTTCGTACCGTTAATCAACTCGATATACAACTTCTACGATACCTCAAACTAAACATTTATTTTTTTGAATATAAACCGAAATTTCCAAAATACACCCTATCAGTTTTCCACAAATATCTTCAAAACTCCTGATCCAATCTTAAAAAATTAAAAAACGGCTTAAAGAGCACTAAATTCCCTACAAAAAACATCCCTTCGTACCGTTAATCAACTCGATATACAACTTCTACGATACCTCAAACTAAACATTTATTTTTTTGAATATAAACCGAAATTTCCAAAATACACCCTATCAGTTTTCCACAAATATCTTCAAAACTCCTGATCCAATCTTAAAAAATTAAAAATCGTGTTAAAGAGCACTAAATTCCCTACAAAAAACACCCCTTCGTACCGTTGATCAACTCGATATACAACTTCTACGATACCTCAAACTAAACATTTATTTTTTTGAATATAAACCGAAATTTCCAAAATACACCCTATCAGTTTTCCACAAATATCTTCAAAACTCCTGATCCAATCTTAAAAAATTAAAAAACGTGTTAAAGAGCACTAAATTCCCTACAAAAAACATCCCTTCGTACCGTTAATCAACTCGATATACAACTTCTACGATACCTCAAACTAAACATTTATTTTTTTGAATATAAACCGAAATTTCCAAAATACACCCTGTCAGTTTTCCACAAATATCTTCGGAATTCATCATCCAATTTTGAAAATTCAAAAAGTGGTTCAAAGGGCGTTTAATTCCCTACAAAAAACCATCCATCCGTACCGTCCATCCGCTGGCCGCACACCCCAAATCTCGACATCTCAATCCGGTCGTTCCATTCTCCGCCATCTTGTCCATTCTTACAAAATGTCGGCACTATCGATGGCCGCCAAATATCGACATCCCGTCGTCATTTCCAATGCAAGCCGGTTATGAGTTCTGCGTGAAGATTGTATAAAACGGCGGTGGGTATCTTTTAACGACATTATATATATATATATATATATATATATATATATATATATATATATATATATATGCATGTATGTATGTATGTATACGTATATCGGGCGAAGCAATTAATTATTAAAATGTTATTTAAGTATTTATTAATGTATAAAGTGAGCGAGCCGGCGTCGGGAGTGAGTCCGGGGGCGAGCGGGCGTCCGTACAACTCCGGGTTCGTGTGCGGCCCGCGCGCGGGGGTTGTTTTTCGGTCCGGGGGTCGCGCGACGTACGTGCGCTGGTGCGAGCGAGTCGCCCGTACCCTCGAGCCCACGTGCACGAGAGAGACACGCACACACACGCACACACAGTCGCACGCACGTGCACGTGTGTGTGTGTGTGTGTGTGTATCCACGTAGCGAAGAAGCGAGCGGCGGTGCCTTGTGCTTGACTCGCGCTGCTTGCACTCCACACGCGGCCGTATTAAAATTAATTATTTAAAATTAAACTCGGTAAATTTTTTTCTGTCGGCTGGCGCGCAACCCGGTTGCTTTGCCACGTCTTACATAATTCAATGTTGTTACGTCAGAGTATAATATAAAATTGACGAATAATTCATACGCTACAGATTGGATATGAACGCGGCCCACCGCCCGCGACGGGGACGGACCCATGCCGGGCGGCGGGTACGTCGGCGGGCGACCTCCGCCGATGCTGGCACCTTCGACGACCGCCGTCGTCTGCGAGCCGAACGAACGGAAACGGACGAGTCTCGAGATCGACGACGGGGACGTATACGCGGCGAAATGTCGGTGCACGCGGTTGTGATCGGACGAGACGACCGAAAATGATGACGGAACGTGGATTTTGGAGAGGATTTAATGGCCTTTCGAATTCTTTTTGACAATTTCGAATCCGAGAAACGGTTCGAAAGATAGTTCGAAAAAACGAACACAGTACATTTTGGAAACGTAATTTTATTTCAACTATTTTGACCCCCCACTGTGGTCGGAAATATCAATCTAAAAATTTAGAAAAAAATTATTTTGTATAGAATTTAACGCCCTTTCGAATTCTTTTTGAAAATTTTAAATCGGAAAAACGGTTCGAGAGATATTTGGAAAAAACTAAAGACATGTATGTATTATTAACATCAAACTTTTTGAAAAAACAAGTGTCTAAATTGGCCCACCACTGTAGTCGGAAATATCTCTCTAAAAATTTACAAAAAAAATATTTTGTATAGAATTTAACGCCCTTTCGAATTCTTTTTGAAATTTTGAAATCGGAAAAACGGTTCGAAAGATATTTCCAAAAAACTAAAGACATGTATGTATTATTAACATTAAACTTTTTGAAAAAACAAGTGTCTAATTTGGCCCACCACTGTAGTCGGAAATATCACTCTAAAAATTTATAAAAAAATTATTTTGTACAGAATTTAATGCCCTTTCGAATTCTTTTTGAAATTTTGAAATCGGAAAAACGGTTCGAGAGATATTTGGAAAAAACTGAAGACATGTATGTATTGTTAACATCAAACTTTTTGAAAAAACAAGTGTCTAATTTGGCCCACCACTGTAGTCGGAAATATCTCTCTAAAAATTTACAAAAAAAATATTTTGTATAGAATTTAACGCCCTTTCGAATTCTTTTTGAGATTTTGAAATCGAAGAAACGGTTCGAGAGATATTTGGAAAAAACTAAAGACATGTATGTATTATTAATATCAAACTTTTTGAAAAAACAAGTGTCTAATTTGGCCCACCACTGTAGTCGGAAATATCTCTCTAAAAATTTATAAAAAAATTATTTTGTACAGAATTTAATGCCCTTTCGAATTCTTTTTGAGATTTTGAAATCGGAAAAACGGTTCGAGAGATATTTGGAAAAAACTGAAGACATGTATGTATTATTAACATTAAACTTTTTGAAAAAACAAGTGTTTAAATTGGCCCACCACTGTGGTTGTATAAGCGGATCAAAAAATTTACCAAAAATTTATTTTGGAGAGAATTTAATGCCCTTTCGAATTCTTTTTTCAAATTTAAAATCAGAGAAACGAATCAAAAGATATTTGGAAAAAACTAACATAGCACATTTAGTAAATGTAATTTTATTTAAATTATTTTGACCCCCCTCTGTGGTCGTTAAAATCTCTCTAAAAATTTATAAAAAAAAATATTTTGTATAGAATTTAACGCCCTTTCGAATTCTATTTGAAAATTTGAAATCAGAGAAACGGGTGTAAAGATATTTGAAAAAAACTAAATACATGTATCTATTATCAATAACAGTCTTTTTGAAAAAAACAAGTATCTGCTTTAATCCACCATTGTGGTCATATGTGTAGTTCAAAAATTCTCCCAAAAATTTATTTTATACAGAATTTAACGCCCTTTCGAATTCTTTTTGAAAATTTGAAATCGGAGAAACGAATCAAAAGATATTTGGAAAAAACGAAAGACATGTATGTATTATCAATATCAGTCTTTTTGAAAAAACAAGTGTCTAAATTGACCCGCCACTGTGGTTATATATGAGGATTTAAAATTGTACCAAAAATCTATTTTGTATAGAATTTAATGCCCTTTCGAATTCTTTTTGAAAATTTGAAATCGGATAAATAGTTCAAAAGATATTTGTAAAAAACTAAACACATATGAGTGTTACATATTTCAATTTTTTTGAAAAAACACGTTTCTATTTAATCCACCACTGTGGTCATATGTGTATTTCGAAAATTCTCCCAAAAATCTATTTTGTACAGAATTTAACGCCCTTTCGAATTCTTTTTAAAAATTTGAAATCAGATAAACGGTTCAAAAGATATTTGTAAAAAACTAAATAGGTATGAGTGTTACATATTTCAATTTTTTTGGAAAAAACAAATTTCTATTTAATCCACCACTGTGGTCATATGTGTAGTTCAAAAATCCTACCAAAAATCTATTTTGTACAGAATTTAACGCCCTTTCGAATTCTTTTTAAAAATTTGAAATCAGATGAACGGTTCAAAAGATATTTGTAAAAAACTAAATAGGTATGAGTGATACATATTTCAATTTTTTTGGAAAAAACAAGTTTCTATTTAATCCATCATTGTGGTCATATGTGTAGTTAAAAAATTCTACCAAAAATCTATTTTGTACAGAATTTAACGCCCTTTCGAATTCATTTTAAAAATTTGGAATCGGAGAAACGGTTCAAAAGATATTTGTAAAAAACTAAACAGGTATGAGTGTTACATATTTCAATTTTTTTGGAAAAAACACGTTTCTATTTAATCCACCATTGTGGTCATATGTGTAGTTCAAAAATTCTCCCAAAAATCTATTTTGTACAGAATTTAACGCCCTTTCGAATTCTCAACTCGAATTTGAAATCCGAACAACGGTTATAAAGCTATTTGAGAAAAACTGAACACATGTATATATCACCAATATCAGTATTTTTGAAAAACCAAGTATCTAATTTGTCCCGCTACTATGGTCGTATATGTGGATCTAAAAATCTACCAAAAATATATTTTGTACAGAATTTAACGCCCTTTCGAATTCTCAACTCGAATTTGAAATCCGAAAAACGGTTATAAAGCTATTTGAGAAAAACTGAACACATGTATATATCACCAATATCAGTATTTTTGAAAAACCAAGTATCTAATTTGTCCCGCTACTATGGTCGTATATGCGGATCTAAAATTCTCCCAAAAATCTATTTCGTACAGAATTTAACGCCCTTTCGAATTCTCAACTCGAATTTGAAATCGGAAAAACGGTTCAAAAGCTATTTGAGAAAAACTGACCACATGTATATATTTTCTAGATCGATATCATTTTTCGATAAAATGGCCGATTTTCGATTACGAAATGGCCGTCGTGAGCAGTACGAATGTTCGAGGGTAAAAAAAACGTGCATGAAAATCGACACAGGGTAGGAAAAATGGCGACGCCGTGTGAGATTTCGACGACTATAGTCCCAAAAGCAATTCTGCTGTGTACATAAAATATAAGTTATTAATAATTTAACGCCCTTTCGTATTCAACAATAAATAAAACATTATATACTATTTATATATATATATATATATATATATATATATATATATATATATATATATATATATATATATATATATATATATATAAAAATCTAAATATATAATACGACGTCTAGAGGCACTTCTACTGGAAAATTGATTTGAGAATTATACAATATATATATATATATATATATATATATATATATATATATATTTTTGTGTGTGTGTTTGTACACAATATATATATCTATATACACATACACACTTAAATAAAATTATAAAGATAATATAACACATATATATCATATATGTATTTTTGAATATCTGATATATATATATATCAACTGAATTTCGGAATCGGAAAAACGTTCAAAAGGTATGTGTGTGTATATATGTGTGTGTGTGTGTGAAAAACCAAGTGTGTAATGTGTGTGTGTGTGTATATGTGGATGTGTACAAAAATATATTTTGTACAGAATTTAACGCCCTTTCAATTCTCAACTCGAATTTGAAATCCGAAAAACGGTTATAAAGCTATTTGAGAAAAACTGCAACGTGTACAGTATTTGTGAAAAACATCTGATACTATGGTGTGGTGGATCTAAAAATCACCAAAAATGATCGTTTTAACGCCCTTTCGTTCTCAACTCGAGTTTGAAATCCAGTCATAAAGCTATTTGAGAAAAATGAACACATGTATATATCACCAATATCAGTATTTTTGAAAATAAGTATCTAATGTCCCGCTACTATGGTCGTATATGTATCTAAAATCCTCCCAAAAATCAATTTGTACAGTTTAACGCCCTGTGTGTGTGTGTGTGTAAAGTGTGTGTGTGTGTGTGTGTGTGTCAGTATTTTGAAAAACCATCTTCTTTTTGAACTGTGATGGTTAATGGTGGATCTAAAATTGTACCAAAAATCGACGAATTTAACGCTTTCCAATAATTTTTGAAATCGGAAAAGTGTTCAAAAGATTTGAGAAAAACGATGTGTGTATATAATCAATATTTTTGTTGTCGTTTGTCCCGCTACTAGGTTGATGTGGTTCTAAAATCTACCAAAAATATATTTTGTACAGAATTTAACGCCCTTTCGAATTCTCAACTCGAATTTGAAATCGGAAAAAAAGTTCATAAGAGCTATTTGAGAAAAACTGAACACATGTATATGACCAATATCAGTATTTTTGAAAAATCAAGTATCTAATTTGTCCCGATCTATAAATGGTGGTGTATATGTGTTCTAAAATTGTACCAAAAATCTATTTCGTAGAGAATTTAATGCGGTTTCCAAATTCTCAATAAAAATTTAAAATCCGATAAAATTTTCAAAAGTATGGAGAAAAACTGACCACATGTGGGTGTGTTTGATCGATATATTTTTCGATAAAATGGCCGATTTGGAAAAAATGGCAAACATCTTGTTTGAGGGTAAAAAAAACTGTGAATCGACACAGGGTAGTTGTACTGGTGGTTTCGACGATTGTACCAAAAATGTATTTTGTAGGAAAATTTTATTAATGTACAACAATATAGAATTGTGTATATAATGTATATATATATATATATTATATATAAAATATGATATATATGTATTATATATATATATATATATATATATATATATATATCATATATAATACGACGTCTAGAGGCACTTCTACTGGAAAATTGATTTGAGTTACAATATAATATATTGATATATAATATATATATATGTGTGTGTGTGTGTGTGTGTAATTTTACGAATATTTGGAAAAATCAAACAGTCGGTTTTGAGATCTTGTGCATGTGTTGTATTGTGTGTGTGTGTGTGTGTGTGCATGTGTGTACATGTTTCATTTTTAATTATTGGAGGTAATAAGTTAAAGGGTCGACGTGAACTCTTGTAATTTGTTAGAAACGAGATTGGATAAAACGTGTGGTCATAATCATGATCGTTGTCGCGTGGGAGTTGATCCAGACCCAATTCTGGATGAATGGTGGTTTGATCACGTCGATCAGTTTTGCAAATATATATATATATAGAGAGAGAGAGATGTACAGATTGTATAAAAAATTGTATAAAATTTCGTGTGAGAAAAATCTGAAGGAAAAACATAATCTCAAAAAAATAGTATCTTGTTTGAGAAACTGTGACGGTTGAACTGGCGGTTCGAGAATTGTACCAAAAATGTATTTTGTAGGGAATTTAATGCGGTTTCCAAATCTTTTTAAAAATTTAAGATCGGATGAGAGGTTCAAAAGATATGGATGAAAAACTGACTGGGTGTGTTTGATAATTTTACGAATATTTGGAAAAATCAAACAGTCGATTTTGAAATATCGCCATTGTTATACTGGTGGTTCAAAAATTGTACCAAGAATGTATTTTGTAGGGAATTTAATGCAGTTTCCAAATCTTTTTGAAAATTTAAGATCGGATGAAAAGTTCAAAAGATATTGATAAAAAAGTGAGTGGGTGTGTTTGGTAATTTTACGAATATTTGGAAAAATCAAACAGTCGGGTTTGAGATCTGGTCATGGTTGTATTGGTGGTTCGAAAATTGTACCAAAAATGTATTTTGTAGGGAATTTAATGCGGTTTCAAATTCTTTTTGAAAATTTAAGATCGGATGAGAGGTTCAAAAGAGATTGATAAAAAAGTGACAGGGTGTGTTTGATATTTTTCGAATATTTGGAAAAATCAAACAGTCGGGTTTGAGATCTTGGCATGGTTGTATTGGTGGTTTGAAAATTGTACCAAAAATGTATTTTGTAGGGAATTTAATGCGGTTTCAAATTCTTTTTGAAAATTTGAAATCGAAGAAGAGGTTCAAAAGATATGGATGAAAAACTGATTGGGTGTGTTTGGTAATTTTACGAAAATTTGTAAAAATCAAACAGTCGGGTTTGAGATCTTGGCATGGTTGTATTGGTGGTTTGAAAATTGTACCAAAAATGTATTTTGTAGGGAATTTAATGCGGTTTCAAATTCTTTTTGAAAATTTAAGATCGGATAAGAGGTTCAAAAGATATGGATGAAAAACTGATGGGGTGTGTTTGGTAGTTTTACGAATATTTGTAAAAATCAAACAGTCGGTTTTGAGATCTGGGCATGGTTGTATTGGCGGTTCGAAAATTGTACCAAAAATGTATTTTGTAGGGAATTTAATGCAGTTTCAAATTCTTTTTGAAAATTTAAGATCGGATAAGAGATTAAAAAGATATGGATGAAAAACTGATTGGGTGTGTTTGGTAATTTTTCGAATATTTGAAAAAATCAATCGGTGGTTTTGAGGTATCGCCATTGTTGTATTGGCGGTTCGAAAATTGTACTGAAAATGTATTTTGTAGAGAATTTAATGCCCTTTCAGATACTTTTTGAAAATTGAAGATTGGTTGTAAGATTCGAAAGATATTTTTAAAAAACTGGCTGGGTATATTTCGTAAATTTATGCATACTCGAAAAAAATCATCGTGTAATTTGAGATATCACCAAGGTCGTATCGGTACTCGAAAAAAAAGACCAAAAATGTATTTTGTAGAGAATTTAACGCCCTACAAGATACTTTTTGAAAATTGAAGATCGGTCGAAACGTTCGAAAGATATTTGGAAAAAACTAAACAGACATATTTCGTATATTTATGTATAGAAAATAAACAATGTAAGATATCGCCAAGGTCGTATCGATATTCAAAAAAATCGACAAAAAATAAATACTATATAGAATTTAATGCCCTTTCAGATTCTTTTTGAAAATTGAAGATCGGTCGAATGGTTCGAAAGATATTTAAAAAAAAAATGATTAGGTGTATTTAGTAAATTTATGTACACTCGTAAAAAATCAATGTCTAGTTTGAGACATTGCCAAGGTCGTATCGATACTCAAAAAAATCGACCAAAAATGTATTTTGTAGAGAATTTAACGCCCTACAAGAAACATTTTGAAAATTGAAGATTGGTCGAAACGTTCAAAATATATTTGGAAAAAACTGAACAGGTGTATTTCGTAAATTTATGTATACTCGTAAAAAATCAATGTCTAGTTTGAGACATTGCCAAGGTCGTATCGATACTCAAAAAAATCGACCAAAAATGTATTTTGTAGAGAATTTAACGCGCTACAAGATACATTTTGAAAATTGAAGATTGGTCGAAACGTTCGAAAGATATTTGGAAAAAACTGAACAGGTGTATTTAGTAAATTTATGTATACTCGAAAAAAATCAATGTCTAGTTTGAGATATTGCCAAGGTCGTATCGATACTCAAAAAAATCGACCAAAAATGTATTTTGTAGGGAATTTAACGCCCTACAAGATACATTTTGAAAATTGAAGATCGGTCGAAAAGTTCAAGAGTTATTTGTAAAAAACCGACTAGATGTATTTCGAACAGTTTTACAAAAAAAAAACGATTTTGAGTAATTAAGCATTTAGGACGACGGTCGTCCATCGTTCTTATCAATCGTCCGATCAATCCGATAAGGACGGACATACGGACGGACCGACCGACGCGCGTAATCTATTTTAAAAGCGTCGTCGTCGTCGTCGTACGTGTGCAAACATCCACGTGTAAAATTTTCATATAAAGCCATTTAATTTTAAACCATCGTTCTAATGCACACACACACACACACGTGTGTGTGTGTGTACATTCGCACCTACACACACACACACACACGTATCTATTTCCGTTCGAACACTTCCGGTCAGCATACGTCGCGTCGAATTCATTTTACCATCGGAAGCAATTTTATTAGGCGGGAATCAGAAAATATGAAACACAAGCAAACGAAACGAAACACACACACGTTTTATTTATTCGCGTGTGTGCGTGTGGATTTTAATAGTCAGCGGAAAAATTACAACGTGTTTATCGACAGGTTGATGACTCGTTGCGGCAGGTCAGGCGTTCGTGAAAAAGTTATTGTCGGTCGTGCGTTTTTTTTACAACGACGTGTGTTTTTTACACGACGACGATAGGGACGAGAAAAACGGTCAATCGGACGATACGACGGTTCGATTTACAGTCGAAGGTCGTTGGTTCGAGACGCAGGGTCCAAAAATCCGATTGGTATTTCGGTTTAACACGAAAATGGACGGATGGATGGTTTAACACGATGGAACGTCTTAAGAGATACACTTGGATGATTTTATGTAAATATCATTCGAACGGTTAGTCCGATTTTAAATTTTCAACAAGGAGATGAAAGAGCATTAAATTCTCTACAAAATGGATTTTTTTGAATTTTTTCCAAGTATCAATACGATCGTGGTAAGATCTCAAAATAGAAATTGATTTTTTTTAAGATTATAGAAAATTATAAAATACATCGAGTTAGTTTTTTTTTTATATCTTGGGAACTGTTTGGTCGATTTTGAATTTTCAAAAATGAGCTGGAAGGGCATTAAATTCTCTACAAAGTAGATTTTTGGTCAATTTTTTTGAGTATCGATACGACCTTGGCGATATCTCAAAGTAAACATTGTTTATTTTAAAATCAATATACAGAAATTACTCATCAGTCAGTTTTTTTTTAATATCTTGGGAACTGTTTGGTCGATTTTGAATTTTCAAAAACGAGCTAGAAGGGCATTAAATTCTCTACAAAATGGATTTTTTTGGATATTTTTCCAAGTATCCATACGATCGTGGCAAGGTCTCAAAATGCACATTGATTTTTTTAAAGCATACAGAAATTTACGATACACATCCAGTTAGTTTTTTTTTTATATCTTGGGAACTGTTTGGTCGATTTTGAATTTTCAAAAAACATCTTAAAGGGCGTTAAATTCTATATAGTATTTATTTTTTGTCGATTTTTTTGAATATCGATACGACCTTGGCAATGTCTCAAACTAGACATTGATTTTTTTCGAGTATACATAAATATACGAAATTTATCTGTTCAGTTTTTTCCAAATATCTTTCGAACGTTACGACCAATCTTCAATTTTCAAAATGTATCTTGTAGGGCGTTAAATTCTCTACAAAATACATTTTTGGTCGATTTTTTTTGAGTATTGATACGACCGTGGCAGTATCTCAAAATAGATATTGATTTTTTTTTAAATATACAGAAATTTACGAAATACACCTAGTTAGTTTTTTTTTAATATCTTGGGATCCTTTCGGTCGATCTTAAATTTTCAAAAAGCATGTGAAAGGGCATTAAATTCTCTATAAAATACAGTTTTTGAACAATTTTTGAACCATCGATACGACCTTGACAATATCTCAAAGTAAACATTGTTTTTTTTTTCAAATATACAGAAAATGATAACATATACTCAGTCAGTTTTTTTAAAATAATTTGAAACCCTTTAGCCCGATCTTATATTTTTAAAAATTATATGAAAGGGCGTTAAATTCTCTACAAAATACATTTTTGGTCAATTTTTTTGAGTATCGATACGACCTTGACAATGTCTCAAATCAGACATTGATTTTTTTAAGTATACAGAAATTTACAAAATATACCAAGTCCGTTTTTTTAAAAAATATCTTGGGACTTTTTTGGTCGATTTTAAATTTTCAAAAAGCACGTGAAAGGGCATTAAATTCTCTATAAAATACAATTTTTGAATAATTTTTGAACCATAAATACGACCTTGACAATGTCTCGAAGTAGATACTGTTTTTTTTCAAAGCATACAGAAAATAACGAAATGCACACAGTCAGTTTTTTTAAAATACCTCGAGACCCTTTAGTCCGATTTTAAATTTTTAAAAATAATATGAAAGAGCATTAAATTCTCTACAAAATACATTTTTTGAACAATTTTCGAACCATCAATACAACTGTAGCAATGTCTCAAAATTCACATTGATTTTTTTCAAAGCATACAGAAATTTACGAAATACATCCAGTCAGTTTTTTAGAAATATCTTGGGACTCTTCGGACCGATTTTGAATTTTCAAAAAGTATTTAAAAGGGCATTAAATTCTCTACAAAATATATTTTTTTCAAATTTTTGAAACGATCGATACGACCACAATGGCGGATCAAAACCGACCTTATTATTTATCACTAAAAAACTGATTGATCAAATACAAGTATTCAGTTTTTTCCAAATATCTTTTTAACCGTTTTTCTGATTTTAAATTTTCAAAAAGTATTTAAAAGTGCATTAAATTCTCTACAAAATATATTTTTTTCAAATTTTTGAAACGATCGATACGACCACAATGGCGGATCAAAACCGACCTTATTATTTATCACTAAAAAACTGATTGATCAAATACAAGTATTCAGTTTTTCCCAAATATCTTTTTAACCGTTTTTCTGATTTTAAATTTTCAAAAAGCATATAAAAGGGCATTAAATTCTCTCCAAAATATATTTTTTTAAAATTTTTGAAACGATCGATATGACCACAATGGCGGATCAAAACCGATCTTATTATTTATCACCAAAAAACTGATTGATCAAATACATGTATTCAGTTTTTTTTAAATATCTTTTTAACCGTTTTTCTGATTTTAAATTTTCAAATAGAATTCGAAAGGGCATTAAATTCTCTATCAAAATACATTATTGACAATTTTTAAAAAACGTTATAAACATTCGTCACAGCATCTCGAAACAAATCATCGAATCTGTATCAGTTATTCTGTCCTCTGTTTAATTTTTCCCACGGGACCGTTTCAGCGATGGATCGACACAACGCCGACCGACCTCCGATCGTCCGGAACGCCGCGCGCGTCGTCGCCAATCGCACCAAAAACACACCATGCGAACGTTTCGTTTAATTTCGAATATCATCGGTTCGGGACCTTTAATTTGATATGGCTCTTTCTTGGAGCTATGTAATATTTATAATTTAGACACGCGATAGCGAGAGCTATACATGTTGTACGAAATCGGCGACGAACGGTGTATATCGGGACGCGGCGGGTTCAAACGCGCGAGCAACAGGAATTTCACTTTCGGGACGTTTTCGTTTTTCTTTACGAATGGGAGAAAGAGTTTATTTTGATGGCAGGAAGAGTTTATTTATTTTAAGCCGTCATTGTGGTTCGAAAATTCGATAAAAAATATATTTTGTAGGGAATTTAATGCCCTTTTATATGCTTTTTGAAAATTTCAAATCGGATAAACGGTTAAAAAGATATTTGGAAAAAACTGAACACATGTATTTGATCAATCAGTTTTTTAGTGATAAATAATAAGGTCGGTTTTGATCCGCCATTGTGGTCAATTCGATCGTTTCAAAAATTTGAAAAAAATATATTTGGTAGAGAATTTAATGCCCTTTCGAATTCTATTTGAAAATTTAAAATCAGAAAAACGGTTAAAAAGATATTTGAAAAAAACTGAATACATGTATTTGATCAATCAGTTTTTTAGTGATAAATAATAAGGTCGGTTTTGATCCGCCATTGTGGTCGTATCGATAGTTCCAAAATTTGAAAAAAATATATATTTGGTAGAGAATTCAACGCCCTTTTGAAATCTTCTGAGAATTTATAATCAGATAAACGGTTGAATAGATATTGGGGAAAAACTGAATACATGTATTTGATCAATCAGTTTTTTTGTGATAAATAATAAGGTCGATTTTGATTCGCCATTGTGGTCATATTAATCGTTTCAAAAATTTGAAAAAAATATATTTGGTAGAGAATTTAATGTCCTTTAGAATTTTATTTGAAAATTTAAAATCAGAAAAACGGTTAAAAAGATATTTAAAAAAAACTGAATACATGTATTTGATCAATCAGTTTTTTGGTGATAAATAATAAGGTCGTTTTTGATCCGCCATTGTGGTCATATCGATCGTTTCAAAAATTTGAAAAAAATATATTTGGTAGAGAATTTAATACTCTTTCGAATTCTGTTTGAAAATTTAAAATCAGAATGCGGTTGAAAAAATCGTTTTTGGTTCGAAAAACTGAATTTACATGTATTTGATCAATCAGTTTTTAACTAGTGATAAATAATAAGGTCGGTTTTGATCCGCCATTGTGGTCAAAGGTCGATCGTTTCAAAAAAATTGAAAAAATATATTTGGTAGAGAATTTAATGCCCTTTCGAATTCTATTTGAAAATTTAAAATCAGAAAAACGGTTAAAAAGATATTTGAAAAAAACTGAATACATGTATTTGATCAATCAGTTTTTTAGTGATAAATAATAAGGTCACTTTTGATCCGCCATTGTGGTCATATCGATCGTTTCAAAAATTTGAAAAAAATATATTTTGTAGAGAATTTAATGCCCTTTCGAATTCTATTTGAAAATTTAAAATCAGAAAAACGGTTAAAAAGATATTTGGAAAAAACTGAATACATGTATTTGATCAATCGGTTTTTTAGTGATAAATAATAAGGTCGGTTTTGATCCGCCATTGTGGTCGTATCGATCGTTTCAAAAATTTGAAAAAAATATATTTTGTAGAGAATTTAATGCCCTTTCGAATTCTATTTGAAAATTTAAAATCAGAAAAACGGTTAAAAAGATATTTAAAAAAAACTGAATACATGTATTTGATCAATCAGTTTTTTAGTGATAAATAATAAGGTCGGTTTTGATCCGCCATTGTGGTCGTATCGATCGTTTCAAAAATTTGAAAAAAATATATTTTGTAGAGAATTTAATGCCCTTTCGAATTCTATTTGAAAATTTAAAATCAGAAAAACGGTTAAAAAGATATTTGGAAAAAACTGAATACATGTATTTGATCAATCAGTTTTTTAGTGATAAATAATAAGGTCGGTTTTGATCCGCCATTGTGGTCATATCGATCGTTTCAAAAATTTGAAAAAAATATATTTGGTAGAGAATTTAATGCCCTTTCGAATTCTATTTGAAAATTTAAAATCAGAAAAACGGTTAAAAAGATATTTAAAAAAAACTGAATACATGTATTTGATCAATCAGTTTTTTGGTGATAAATAATAAGGTCGGTTTTGATCCGCCATTGTGGTCATATCGATCGTTTCAAAAATTTTAAAAAAATATATTTTGGAGAGAATTTAATGCCCTTTTATATGCTTTTTGAAAATTTAAAATCAGATAAACGGTTAAAAAGATATTTGGAAAAAACTGAATACATGTATTTGATCAATCAGTTTTTTAGTGATAAATAATAAGGTCGGTTTTGATCCGCCATTGTGGTCATATCGATCGTTTCAAAAATTTGAAAAAAATATATTTTGTAGAGAATTTAATGCCCTTTCGAATTCTATTTGAAAATTTAAAATCAGAAAAACGGTTAAAAAGATATTTGGAAAAAACTGAATACATGTATTTGATCAATCAGTTTTTTAGTGATAAATAATAAGATCGATTTTGATCCGCCATTGTGGTCAATTCGATCGTTTCAAAAATTTGAAAAAAATATATTTGGTAGAGAATTTAATGCCCTTTCGAATTCTATTTGAAAATTTAAAATCAGAAAAACGGTTAAAAAAATATTTAAAAAAAAACTGAATACATGTATTTGATCAATCAGTTTTTTAGTGATAAATAATAAGGTCGGTTTTGATCCGCCATTGTGGTCAAATCGATCGTTTCAAAATTTGAAAAAAATATATTTGGTAGAGAATTTAATGCCCTTTCGAATTTTATATGAAAATTTAAAATCAGAAAAACAGTTAAAAAGATATTTGGAAAAAACTTAATACATGTATTTGATCAATCAGTTTTTTAGTGATAATTAATAAGGTCGGTTTTTATCCGCCATTGTGGTCATATTGATCATTTTAAAAATTTAATGCCCTTTCGAATTCTATTTGAAAAAAAATCATATATTTGGAATAGTATTTGATCAATTTAATTGCCGATCTTTCGAAAAAATTATTTGGTATTTAAATTCTATTTGAAAATTTAAAATCAGAAAAACGGTTAAAAAGATATTTGGAAAAAACTGAATACATGTATTTGATCAATCAGTTTTTTAGTGATAAATAATAAGGTCGGTTTTGATCCGCCATTGTGGTCGTATCGATCGTTTCAAAAATTTGAAAAAAATATATTTTGTAGAGAATTTAACGCCCTTTCGAACCCTTCTTGAGAATTTGTAATCGGATAAACGGCTGAAAAGATATTCGAGACAAACGATCGAAATCCATGTTTCCATGAATCCAGGCCCGTACTCCGCTCCTCCGTCTTGTGTGAACGCGCCATCCGAAATGCACACGGCGAGAGTCAGCGACCCGTGCGTTCAACTCTTTCCCGGACATGCATCCGCGACTATCTGCGTCTCGGTCGCACGCCTTAGGCCCATCGCACGTCTCGCCTCCTCGCGACGTCGGTCGTTCCGTTCGAGCGTACGCGAGTTCCGACACCGACGTACGTACGATGGCAAACGGAACGAACTGAACGGCCGACCGGCCGTCGACGTGCGCCGCCCACCCGCTGACCCACCGGCCGGCGCTCACGCCGTCGCGCGACTCATCCCGCGTCGGCGCCGCGCGGCACCCCCAGGCCCCCGTGCCACGGCCCCCTCGTCAACCCCATCTAGTTTAAAATGTAGACTATACTACATAACTAATGCACTGTTGAATTATTACTTACATTGTTATATACATTGAAGGAATTGCATTAAAATTTGATGGCTGCCGATTCTGTTGCTCTCGTGCACGTTTCGTGTCTTTTTCTATCGGCAATCTTTGAGTCTTTTGATTATTTTAGTAAGTTTTAATGCGCGCACACACACACACAGACACACACACACACACACACGTACACGTGTACGCGAGGTTGACGAAAACGCGATCGAGGACACGCGGATTCGAACTTGGATGCTGCGAAAAATCCGATTCAAAAAAAAAAAAATCAACATGAAGATCGAATCAAATCGAGAGATGGGTGTGTGTATGTATAAAAAAATTATCTTAAAAAAAATTCACCTTACCAGAAAATTCCAAATGTGGAGAATTTCCAAATTTGGAATTGGGTGAAAAAATTTCAAAAAAAATTTTTTTGGGAAAAAGTGAAATTTTCAAAATGTCAATCGATTTGATTTTTTTTGGCACGCCATTGTGGTTGTATGTGTGGGTTTGGAAATTGGGTCAAGAATATATTTTGTAGAGAATTTAATGCCCTTTCGAACGTTTTTTTGGAATTTCAAATCAGATCAAAGGCTGGAAAGATATTTGGGAAAAACTGAAGGCATGTGTAAAATAAATTTCAGTCATTTTGAAAAAATTATAGTGTTTTTATTAACACGCCACTGTGGTTATAATTGTGGTTTTGAAATTTTAAGAGAAATGTATTTTGTAGAGAATTTAATGCCCTTTCAAACGTTTTTTGAAAATCTGAAATCAGATCAAAGACTGGAAAGATATTTGGGAAAAACTGAAGACATGTGTAAAATAAATTTCAGTCATTTTGAACAAAATATAGTGTTTTTATTAACACGCCACTGTGGTTATAATTGTGGTTTTGAAATTTTAAGAGAAATGTATTTTGTAGAGAATTTAATGCCCTTTCAAACGTTTTTTTGGAATTTCAAATCAGATCAAAGGCTGGAAAGATATTTGGGAAAAACTGAAGACATGTGTGAAATAAATTTCAGTCATTTTGAAAAAAATATAGTGTTTTTATTAACACGCCACTGTGGTTATAATTGTGGTTTTAAAATTTTAAGAGAAATGTATTTTGTAGAGAATTTAATGCCCTTTCAAACGTTTTTTTGGAATTTGAAATCAGATCAAAGGCTGAAAAGATATTTGTAAAAAACTGAAGACATGTGTAAAATAAATTTCAGTCATTTTGAAAAAATTATAGTGTTTTTATTAACACGCCACTGTGGTTATAAATGTGGTTTTGAAATTTTAAGAGAAATGTATTTTGTAGAGAATTTAATGCCCTTTCAAACGTTTTTTTGGAATTTGAAATCAGATCAAAGGCTGGAAAGATATTTGTAAAAAACTGAAGGCATGTGTAAAATAAATTTCAGTCATTTTGAAAAAATTATAGTGTCTTTATTAACACGCCACTGTGGTTATAATTGTGGTTTTAAAATTTTAAGAGAAATGTATTTTGTAGAGAATTTAATGCCCTTTCGAACGTTTTTTTGGAATTTGAAATCAGATCAAAGGCTGGAAAGATATTTGGGAAAAACTGAAGGAATGTGTGAAATAAATTTCAGTCATTTTGAAAAAAATATAGTGTCTTTATTAACACGCCACTGTGGTTATAAATGTGGTTTTGAAATTTTAAGAGAAATGTATTTTGTAGAGAATTTAATGCCCTTTCAAACGTTTTTTTGGAATTTGAAATCAGATCAAAGGCTGGAAAGATATTTGGGAAAAACTGAAGACATGTGTAAAATAAATTTCAGTCATTTTGAAAAAATTATAGTGTTTTTATTAACACGCCACTGTGGTTATAATTGTGGTTTTGAAATTTTAAGAAAAATGTATTTTGTAGAGAATTTAATGCCCTTTCGAACGTTTTTTTGGAATTTGAAATCAGATCAAAGGCTGGAAAAATATTTGGAAAAAACTGAACAAGTGTACGATTTTAATTCCAATCATTTTGAAAAAAACAAGTATCTATTTTGATCTACTACTGTGGTTGTATGTGTATGTGAAAAATTCCACCAAAAATATATTTTATACAGAATTTAATGCCCTTTCAAACGTTTTTTGAAAATTTCGAATAAGATTAATGACCGGAAAGATATTTGGGAAAAACTGAAGACGTGTGTGAAATAAATTTCAGTCATTTTGAAAAAATTATAGTGTTTTTATTAACACGCCACTGTGGTTATTAATTGTGGTTTTGAAATTTTAAGAAAAATGTATTTTGTAGAGAATTTAATGCCCTTTCAAACGTTTTTTTGGAATTTGAAATCAGATCAAAGGCTGGAAAGATATTTGGGAAAAACTGAAGACGTGTACAATTTTAATTCCGGTCATTTTGAAAAAAACAAGTATCTATTTTGATCTACTACTGTGGTTGTATGCGTATGTGAAAAATTCCACCAAAAATATATTTTATACAGAATTTAATGCCCTTTCAAACGTTTTTTGAAAAATGTTTTCAGATACACACACACAAACATATTTGGGAAAAACTGAAGACACGTGTACGAGTCACGTCATTTTGAAAAAAACAAGTTGTAATTATTCTCGTGTGGTTGTTCAAAAGTAGTATCGATAGAGTTCCACCAAAATGTATTTTATGTGAATTTAATGCCCTTTCAAACGTTTTTTGTAAATCAGATCAATGGTGAGATATTTGGGAAAAATGAAGACGTGCGTCGTTCTCATTTTGAAACACATATTTAACCGATTTGATTATTAAATAAACGTGCGAGCAGCGCCGATCGTTTTATTCAATTAATTAACGGCTATTGTGTTCGAATCCACGATATCCACGATTTACACCTCGAGATTGATTCATCCAGTCGATCCCTTTCTTCCAAAAAAAATAAATATAATTCCATAATTGTACTAATAATTCCAAACAGACACTGTGATGTTTTTTTAAAAAAATTCTGAAATTAATTGAATACGAGTGGTCAGTTTTTTCCAAATATCTTTCCGGTCATTAATCTGATTCGAAATTTTCAAAAAACGTTTGAAAGGGCATTAAATTCTGTATAAAATAGATTTTTGGTAGAATTTTTCACACACACATACAACCACAGTAGTAGATCAAAATAGATGCTTGTTTTTTTTCAAAATGGTTGGAATTAAAATCGTACACTTGTTCAGTTTTTCCCAAATATCTTTCCGGTCTTTGATCTGATTTCAAATTTTCAAAAAACGTTTCAAAGGGCATTAAATTCTGTATAAAATAGATTTTTAAAATTTCGAATCATACATTCGAACCACCAGTAGTAGATCAAAATAGATACTATAATTTTTTCAAAAATGACTGAAATTATATTTAGACACATGGAATTTCAGTTTTTCCCAAAAAGGTGTGTTTCAACCGTATGATCTGATTCGAAATTTTCACAAAAACGTTCGAAAGGTTAAATCGGGTGAGTTATTAAATATGGACGTGCGTTTTTTTAATAACTCCGATTTACACATTTAACCGATCTTAAATTATTAAATAAACAATGCATCGATACAGCGCCGATCGTTTTATGTCAATTAATTAACTGCCAGTTGTTTTAAAAATACACGATTTATCCACGATTTATACCTCAGAGATTGATTCATCCAAATATCTTTCGAGCCTTTTATCTGATTTCAAATTCCAAAAAATACTTTCCAAAGGTACAAATTCTCTACAAAATACATTTCTCTTAAAATTTTAAACCGTAATTTATAACCACAGTGGCGTTTTAATAAAAACTCTCCAACTCGAAATTTTTTTACAAAATGACTTTGAAATTTATTTAACACATGGGTCTTTAGTTTTTATAAAAATGTCATTTCAGAATTTAATGCCCTTTCAAACGTTTTTTAAAATTTCAATTCAGATACACGGTTATTAAATTATTTAGGAAAAACTGGCATTTCGTTTTAAAAAATTCATCAACTCGAAAATTCACAAGTTTGTATAACCACAGTGGCGTGTTAATAAAAATTTTATAAAAATGTATTTTATACAAATTTAATGACTTTTAAATTTATTTTAAACAAATCTTACAGTTTTTTAAAAATATTTTTTCAAAACTGACAAGGCCGTTTGAAAAAAATCTCACCCAACTCGAAAATTCATTACTATCTACTTTGACCCGCCATTTTGGTCGTATGGCTTTTTGGAAAATTTTATAAAAAATGTATTTTATACAGAATTTAATGCCCTTTCAAACGTTTTTTTAAAATTTCAAATCAGATACACGGTTAGAAAAATATTTAGGAAAAACTGACAAGTCGTTTTAAAAAAATCTCATCCAACTCGAAAATTCACAAGTTTGTATTTTGACCCGCCATTGTGGTCG
The DNA here is from genome assembly GCA_029203775.1 of Neoneuromus ignobilis. Lineage (NCBI taxonomy): Eukaryota > Metazoa > Arthropoda > Insecta > Megaloptera > Corydalidae > Neoneuromus > Neoneuromus ignobilis. Next base: position 904,181 of record CP092098.1, read on the forward strand.
TATGGGTCATTATAAAATTTTATAAAAAATGTATTTTATACAGAATTTAATGCCCTTTCAAACGTTTTTTTTAAATTTCAAATCAGATACACGGTTAGAAAAATATTTGGGAAAAACTGACAAGTCGTTTGAAAAAAATCTCACTCAACTCGAAAATTCATTACTATCTACTTTGACCCGCCATTTTGTTCGTATGGCTTTTTGGAAAATTTTATAAAAAATCTATTTCATACAGAATTTAATGCCCTTTCGAACGCTTGTTAAAAAAATCAATTCCGATGATTGGTTAAAGAGATATTTGGAAAAAACGATCGATATGTTTTTCAGTACTATTTGTTTAGATTTTTGTGTTTTTTTTTCGTCCAACTTTTTCCCGATTCCCGTTTTTTTAAATCGAAAAACAGGGTTCGAAAGGTCATTAAATTCCGTACAAAATCCCCTAGTTTGGTTATTTTCCGGGTACGAGACCGACCTCCACACGATTTCAAATCCGTTATATAATTTTTTTTGGTTAAATTTTGTTACCAACCCCTAATCGATGGAAAATACCGTTACAACCCCCTCGAACCGAGAGTTGATCGAATATTGAACTAATGTCGCGGCCGCGCGAAGAAATTAAAAAATGGCTAATTCGCCGCGATGCACTGACCGTTCGTTCGGGGTTGTTTTTTCCACCCCCGATTCTCCCGCGCGGCCACATCCACAATGTAATCTACAACGTTTCACTTATTCCCTTTGTATGCACGCGAAACTAATTTCGTAAAAGATTATGTATTGATATTCGACGAAATTAAAATGTGTTGCGAGATTAAATACATTTTTTTTGGGGAAAAAATCGAAAAAACGACGAGGGATGAAGAACAACAAACGGTCGACGACGGCCGTTTGCTCCAAATTAGATTCTGCGACCGTACATCGAATCACACACACACACACACACTGTGTGTGTGTGTGTATAAATATTTTTTCGCCAACATTGGAAAAAGAAAAGTTCAAAGTTTTCCCTAAGGCATTGTCCGACCCAATCTTGTCTGACCATTGGTACAAACACACACACACATATAAATCCCTGTTACGAGAGTCGAACCAGTACTATTTTCGTTCTCCTCCAGGGCCCTTCATTCGATATAACATTTCTATCATGGATGCAATCGGCATGTACAGGATGTGTCGTTCGACGAGTACGCTTTTCCTCCTCACACCGAATTCCCGATCAGATTCTGTACAACTCTCGGTTCGATTCCCGGTTAAACGGATTTTCAGTTCGGGATGAATCAAGGATTGGTAACGTTTTTTTTAAAAAAAAAATCAAATAACGGTTTTGAATTCGTGGGGAGGTCGGTGCCGTACCCGGAAAATCGTCAAACTTGGGGATTTTGTACGGAATTTAATGACCTTTCGAACCGTGTTTTCCGATTTAGAATCAAGGGGATGGTTCGGGAGATATTTGAGGAAAACTGATAAGGTGTATCTGGTAAATGTTGAAACGATTGAACTAAGTTTTTATGTTAGTATGGTCGTATGTGTGGTTGGATTTTTTTGAAAAAAAAACTGTTTTGTAGAGAATTTAATGCCCTTTCGAACGTTTTTTGAAAATTTCGAATCGGATGAACGGTTGAAAAGATATTTGGGGAAAACTGAACAAGTGTACGATTTTAATTCCAGTCATTTTGAAAAAAAACAAATGTCTTCATTGAACATCCACTGTGGTGTTATAAGTAAATCAAAAATTCTACCAAAAATGTATTTTGTAGAGAATTTAATGCCCTTTCGAACGTTTTTTGAAAATTTCGAATCGGATGAACGGTTGAAAAGATATTTGGGAAAAACTGAACAAGTGTACGATTTTAATTCCAGTCATTTTGAAAAAAAACAAATGTCTTCATTGAACATCCACTGTGGTGTTATAAGTAAATCAAAAATTCTACCAAAAATGTATTTTGTAGAGAATTTAATGCCCTTTCGAACGTTTTTTGAAAATTTCGAATCGGATGAACGGTTGGAAAGATATTTGGGAAAAACTGAACAAGTGTACGATTTTAATTCCAGTCATTTTGAAAAAAAACAAATGTCTTCATTGAACATCCACTGTGGTGTTATAAGTAAATCAAAAATTCTTCGTATTTTGTGAGATTTTTTAAACGACTTTCGAACGCTTTTTGAAATATCTCTCTAACCAATCCTCGGAATTGATTTTTTCAACAAGCGTTCGAAAGGGCATTAAATTTTGTATAAAATAGATTTTTTATAAAATTTTCCAAAAACCCATACGAACAAAATGGCGGGTCAAATGAACAAGAAATTTCGAGTTGGGATTTTAATTTTATTCTGACGAAATAAACCTTGTCATTTTTCCAAAATATCTTTCGAACCGTTCCTCGATTGATTTTTTTTCAAAAAGAGTTCGAAAGGGCATTAAATTCTGTATAAAATAGATATTTATCCAAATTTTCAAAAACATAGTTACAAAATGGCGGGTCAAAGTAGACACTAATGAAATTTCGAGTTGGGTGAGATTTTTTTAAACGACCTTGTCAGTTTTTCCAAAATATCTCTCTAACCAATCCTCGGAATTGATTTTTTCAACAAGCGTTCGAAAGGGCATTAAATTCTGTATAAAATAGATTTTTTATAAAATTTTCTAAAAACCCATACGAACAAAATGGCGGGTCAAAGTAGACACTAAAGAAATTTCGAGTTGGGTGAGATTTTTTTAAACGACCTTGTCAGTTTTTCCCAAATATCTCTCTAACCAATCCTCGGAATTGATTTTTTCAACAAGCGTTCGAAAGGGCATTAAATTCTGTATAAAATAGATTTTTTATAAAATTTTCTAAAAACCCATACGAACAAAATGGCGGGTCAAAGTAGTTGAATTTTCACAAATGAGATTTTTTAGAACGACATTGTCAGATTTTTCCAAATATTCAAAACCAAATCTCGGAATTGATTTTTCAACAAGGTTTGAAAGAGCATTATTAATTCTCTACAAAATACCATAGTTTCAAATTTTTTCAATTGAGAGTTATGACCTCAGTAACATCTCAAAATAAGACAAGTTGTTTTTTTTATTAATTGAAATTTATTGAAAACACACATTCAGTTGATTTTTCAAAATATCTTTAAACCGGTTGGATGATTTTAAATCTTTAAACGGTGTTTAAAAGGGCATTAAATTCTCTACAAAATACCTTAGTTTCAAAATTTTCAAATCAGAATTACAACCTCAGCAACATCTCAAAATAAACATTGTTTTTTTTCTTTATTAATATGAAATTTGAAAATACACATCGTTAATTTTTCAAAAATATCTTTAGAACCATCCACCCGATTTGCAAATTTCGAAAAGGGTTTGAAAGGGCATTGAATTCTCTACAAAATACCATAATTTCGAATTTTTCAAATTACAGATAGAATCACAACGCTGTCTCAAAAAAAATTATATTTTTTTTCAATAAAATCAATTTTGAAAAAACACACGTCGTTAATTTTTCACAAATATCTTTCGAATCGTCCACCCGATTTTCAAATTTCAAAAAAGGTTTGAAAGGGCATTAAATTCTCTACAAAATACCATAGTTTCAAATTTTTCAAAATAGAGTTACAACCGCAGCAATACCTCAAAATAGACATTGTTTTTTTTCTTTATTAACATGAAATTTGAAAACACACACCGTTAATTTTTCAAAAATATCTTTAGAACCATCCACCCGATTTGCAAATTTCAAAAAGAGTTCGAAAGGGCATTAAATTCTCTACAAAATACTATATTTTCAAATTTTTCAAAACAGAGTTACAACCATAACAATGTCTCAAAGTAGACATTATTTTTTTTTTAATAATATGAAATTTGGAAAACAGACGTCATTACTTTTTCACAAATATCTTTCCAACCATCCACCCGAATCCCAAATTTCAAAAAGGGTTCGAAAGAGCATTAAATTCTCTACAAAATGTCGTTTATTCAAAATTTTCCAACCACAGGTACGGCCCCAGTAGAGTCTCAAAATAGATATTGTTTTTTTCACTGAAATAAATTATGTTAAAAAAATACTTTGTTTGTTTTTTACAAATATCTTAATAACCGTTTGACTTATTTTCAAATCTCAAAAAGAGTTTGAAAGGGCATTCAATTCTCTACAAAATATCGTATTTTCAAAATTTTCAAACCAGAGGGACAGCCCCAGTAGAGTCTCAAAATAAATATTAAGTTTTTTTAACTGGAATTACTTGTGTAAAAAATTCAATTTGTCAGTTTTTTCAAATATTTTTATTACCTTTTGACCGATTTTGAATTTTCAAAAAGTGTACGATAGGGCATTGAATTCTCTACAAAATGTCATATTTTGAAAATTTTCAAACCACAGGTACGGTCCTAGTAGAGTCTCAAAATAGATACTGGTTTTTTTCACTAACATAAATCGTGTAAAAAATTCACATCGTCAGTTTTTTGCAAATATCTTTATAACCGTTCAACCAATTTTCAAATCTCAAAAAGGGTTTGAAAGGCCATTAAATTCTCTACAAAATACTATATTTTCGAATTTTTTCAATTACAGATACAATCACAACACTGTCCCAAAATAAAAACATTGTATTTTTTTAATAAAACGAGTTTGGAAAAACACACGTCGTTAGTTTTTCGCAAATATCTTTCGAATCATCCACCCGATTTTCAAATTTCAAAAAAGGTTTGAAAGGGCATTAAATTCTCTACAAAAGACCATAGTTTCAAAATTTTCAAAATAGAGTTACAACCGCAACAATATCTCAAAATAAACATTGTTTTTTTTCTTTACTAACAAAATTTGTAAAAAATTCATCGTTGTTTTTTCAAATCTTTATAACCGAACCGATTTTCAAATCTCGGAAAGGCCATTAAATTCTCTACAAAATACCATAGTTTCAAATTTTTCAAATCAGAGTTACAACCATAACAATGTCTCAAAATAAACATTATTTTTTTTTCAACAATTTGGAAATTTGGAAAACAGACGTCGTTAATTTTTCACAAATATCTTTAGAACCATCCACCCGATTCCCAAATTTCAAAAAGAGTTCGAAAGGGCATTAAATTCTCTACAAAATATCACATTTTCGAAATTTTCAAAACAGACTTACAACCACAGGAGAAAACAGACGTTGTTTTTTCACTGTTCAAAATTAAACATCATTGAATTTTTGTCCGCCGATGAATTTTCAAATTATTTGACAAAGGCCCCATTTGACCATAATCCATCACGGGTCCTCGACCACACAACACACACACACATTCGTCGTTCTTTTTTTTTAACTGCAGATTAATTTTTCCGGACGTTCGTTAAAAATATCTTTATAAAAATTCAACGAATTTTCAAATCTCGAAAAGTTTGAAACGGGGATTAAATTCTCTTCAAAATACTATATTTTTCAGAATTTTTTCAATTACAGATACAATCACAACCCTGTCCCAAATGAAAAATTGTATTTTTTTAATAAAACATTTGGAAAAACACCTCATTACTTTTTACGTTTCTTCCTGTCCACCTTTTTCAAATTTCAAAAAAGGTTTGAAAGGGCATTTTCTCGGACAAAAACCTGCGTTTTCACCATTTTCATGAATTGAACATTTTACACATCTTTTTTCAAGAACCATCACCCGCATTTAAAATTCGAAAAGCGCTTTGACAGTCGGATGCTTTTGTACAAAATACCATAGTTTCTAATTTTTTCAAAATAGATTTAAATATGAAGTATCAAAATAGCTTAATTTCCATTTTATATTATATCTTGATTTGAAAAACACACGTTAATCCAAAATCTTTAGAACAATCCACCCGATACATATAAATATCGTAAAGGGTCGGAGCTATTTCCATTTTATATTTCTATATATTAATATATTATCAAAGGGTCGCGTTACGATGCGAAACACAACGTGTCGGCCGCATTAGAATAAATCAATAAATGAAACAAACAGGTCAGTTTTTCGAAATAATTTCGAAAATCGTCGTGTTTTCGCGATTGGCGAAAAGATTTGAATGGGGGATTAAATTCTCTACCACAAAACACTACAATTATCTCGACGTTGTTGGGGTTGATGTTTCGAAAATGTAGTGTTTTGTTTCAAATTTCTTGCCCTTTCCACCCTTTTTAAATTCGGTAATCAGGTGTAGTTCTAAACGAGAAATTTTTGAATTTCATGTTAATAATACGAGCACGAATTGAAAACCGCACGACATTTTTCCAGGGTGGTACTGAATCATCCCCCATTCCATCCGTCGCCAATCGCGATACACGACGACGGTCCGTAATTACCGAACCACTGACCTGTTTGTTTATTTATTTATTTGTTCTAGATGTGCGGCCGACACCCCCATCCCCTCGTATCCGTACACGCGACCCTTTGATACTTTATTAATATATATATATATAAAATGGAAATAGCTCCGAGCTATACGATATTTATATGTATGTTTGGATAGATAGATGGATGTGTGTGTGTAGGTCGAATCAAGAAAAAACAAAGTGGAAAAAAGCGCGCGTACTTCATGTAAAAAAAAATGGGAAAATAAAAAAAAAACGCAGCCGTGTACAAAAGCATCCGACATCAAAGCGCACAGAGGAGGGCAATTAAGTGCATCTGACAAATCATTTTCACTGAAATTAAAAAAGTAAAATGTTCAAATCATGCATATGACACGGTCAAAGGTGTGTTTGTAGTCGCTGTTCGTCGTCGGCGAAGTTTCCGTCCGAGGAACGGGAAAAAAGGGGTCGCAGGAAGGAACGACGAACGGACGGAGGACCCACGATGGATTATTAAAATTGTCACACTCTTTGTCACACACACACACGTGTCTTCATCGGCGGACCCACACCCCCACGTGCGCGGGTTGAACAGACGGACATCCCCGTCGTCGAACTCCTCATCCCCTAATTCGTGAATTTTTATATATATATTTTTTTCGAACGTCCGCGGAAAATTCGTGCAGTGCAAGAGACACGGCCGAATGTGTGTGTGTGTGTGTGTGGTCGAATCCCGTGACTGTTCTGGTCAAATGGGGCGGTGGGAGTAATTGATATGTCCGGCCGGTCGGCCAAATTGAGACGAAACAATTGTGGATGTTTTTTTTTATTCGAAAAAACGAGTGTCTGTTTTGAGATTGCGGTGTGGCTGTAACTAAGTTCTGAGAAGTTTCGAAAGTATGGCGGATTGTAGGGAATTTAATGCCGTTTCGAACTCTTTTTGAAATTTGGGAATCGGGTGGATGGTTCTAAAGATATTTGTGAAAAAGTAATGACGTCTGTTTTCCAAATTTCATATTGTTGAAAAAAAAAATAATGTCTATTTTGAGACATTGTTATGGTTGTAATTCTGTTTTGAAAAATTCGAAAATATAGTATTTTGTAGAGAATTTAATGGCCTTTCGAACCCTTTTTGAGATTTGAAAATTGGTTGAACGGATATAAAGATATTTGCAAAAAACTAACAAAGTATATTTTTGACATAATTTATTTAAGTGAAAAAAACAATATTTACTTTGAGACTCTACTGGGACTGTCCTGTGGTTTAAAAATTTCCAAAATATAGTATTTTGTAGAGAATTTAATGGCCTTTCGAACCCTTTTTGAGATTTGAAAATCGACTAAACGGTTATAAAGATATTTGGAAAAAACTAACGAAATGTATTTTTTACACAATTAATTCTAGTGAAAAAAACAATATTTATTTTGAGACTCTACTGGGACCGCATCTGTGGTTTGAAAATTTTCAAAATAAGATATTTTGTAGAGAATTGAATGCCCTATCGAACAATTTTTGAAAATTGAAAATCGGTCAAGCGGTTATAAAGATATTCGCAAAAAACTGACAAAGTATATTTTTAACATAATTTATTTAAGTGAAAAAAACAATATTTATTTTGAGACTCTACTGGGGCTGTCCCTCTGGTTTGAAAATTTTCGAAAACACGATATTTTGTAGAGAATTTAATGCCCTTTAAAACGTTTTTCGAAATTTGAAAATCGACTAAACGGTTATAAAGATATTTGGAAAAAACTAACGAAATGTATTTTTTACACAATTAATTCTAGTGAAAAAAACAATATTTATTTTGAGACTCTACTGGGGCCGTACCTGTGGTTTGAAAATTTTCAAAATATGATATTTTGTAGAGAATTTAATGCCCTTTAAAACGTTTTTCGAAATTTGAAAATCGACTAAACGGTTATAAAGATATTTGGAAAAAACTAACGAAATGTATTTTTTACACAATTAATTCCAGTTAAAAAATCAATATTTATTTTGAGACTCGACTACAGCTGTCCCTCTGGTTTGAAAATTTTGAAAATACGATATTTTGTAGAGAATTTAATGCCCTTTAAAACGTTTTTCGAAATTTGAAAATCGACTAAACGGTTATAAAGATATTTGGAAAAAACTAACGAAATGTATTTTTTACACAATTAATTCTAGTGAAAAAAACAATATTTATTTTGAGACTCTACTACATCTGTCCCTATGGTTTGAAAATTTCGAAAATACGATATTTTGTAGAGAATTTAATGCCCTTTAAAACGTTTTTCGAAATTTGAAAATCGACTAAACGGTTATAAAGATATTTGAAAAAAACTGACAAACTGAATTTTTTACACAATTAATTCCAGTTAAAAAAACAATATCTATTTTGAGACTCTACTGGGACCGTACCTGTGGTTTGAAAATTTTGAAAATATGATATGTTGTAGAGAATTCAATGCCCTATCGAACACTTTTTGAAAATTTAAAATCAGTCAAGCGGTTATAAAGATATTTGAAAAAAACTGACAAACTGAATTTTTTACACAATTAATTCCAGTTAAAAAAACAATATTTATTTTGAGACTCTACTACATCTGTCCCTTTGATTTAAAAATTTTGAAAATACGATATTTTGTAGAGAATTGAATGCCCTATCGAACAATTTTTGAAAATTGAAAATCGGTCAAAAGGTAATAAAAATATTTGAAAAAAACTGACAAATTGAATTTTTTACACAAGTAATTCCAGTTAAAAAATCAACATTTATTTCGAGACTCTACTGGGACTGTCCCTCTGGTTTAAAAATTTCCAAAACACGATATGTTGTAGAGAATTTAATGCCCTTTAAAACGTTTTTCGAAATTTGAAAATCGACTAAACGGTTATAAAGATATTTGGAAAAAACTAACGAAATGTATTTTTTACACAATTAATTCTAGTGAAAAAAACAATATTTATTTTGAGACTCTACTGGGGCTGTCCCTCTGGTTTGAAAATTTTGAAAATCACACATTTTGTAGAGAATTCAATGCCCTTTCAAACCCTTTTTGAAAATTTCAAATAGGTTAATTGGTTATTGAGATATTTGAGAAAAACTAACGATATGTATTTTAAGTAATTTTTTTCTAGGAAAATTATTTTCAAATTACACACACTTATACATATCTCTCTCTCTCTCTCTCTATATATATATATAGAGAAAATAGAGATATGTTGTAGAGAATTTATTTGCCTTAAAAACGTAACATTTTAAATTCTAATGAATTTCGAAATTTAAAAACATTTTGATGAACGATTGAATAATCAGAAAAGGGGAAAAAATCCTTTTAAATATTTGGCACGTGTTTCGTTTTTTGTATAAAAAAAATGATCAGCATTTCGAAAATTGGTTTAGTAAATTTATTTGCATTTCTATGTTAAATAAAATTGTGGATTTTTGAAAAAAAATCTGTTCTAAAACCTGACATCCGATGAACGATTCTATCGTTTTTTTCAAGACATATAAATTTTTTGAAAATATAAAAAATATACAAAAATTGAAATGAAAAATCCAGATATTAAACAAAATTCGTACTTACAGCTTCGGGTAGGAATATCGTGGACGCCATACAAGAATCCAGGATCATAAGGACGTGCTCTATCGACGCCTCATGAGTTTTCGTCTGGAAAAAAAGATTCGTTGGAATAATTGTGTTAACAAATTACCGGGGTTTTTGTACAGAATTTAACGCCCTTTCGAACGATATATGATTTAATAAAATTCGGTTTAAATGGCCAAAAGAAATTTTAAAAAAAACCCAAACACTATTTTTATTTATTTAAAAAAATCATACGTTGTGTTTGAGGAGTTATGTGGGATTTGTCTGTGATTCAAAAATTATGAAAAAAATATATGTTATACAGAATTTAATGCCCTTTTAAACAGTATATAATTTTTCAAATTTCTGATAAAAAATCGAAAAATATTTCCAAAAAACATACAAGATGTAATTTAAAAAAATGGGAAATGTGTATGAAATCAAGTAATCTGTTTGAATTATTACCAGGGTTGTATTTGAGGTTTTAAAATTTTGAAAAAAATATATTTTATACAGAATTTAATGCCCTTTCGACCGATGTATGATTTTTCAAATTTCCGGTACAAGTTCATAAGTTATTTCCAAAAAACATACAAGATGTAATCTGAACAAGTGAGGAAAATTTACGAAATCAAGTAATCTGTTTGAACTATTGCCAGGGTCGTATTTGAGATATTAAAATTTTGAAAAAAATATATTTTATACAGAATTTAATGCCCTTTCGACCGATGTATGATTTTTCAAATTTCCGGAAAAAGTTCATAAGTTATTTCCAAAAAACATACAAGATGTAATCTGAAAAAGTGAGAAAAATTCAGGAAATCAAATAGTCTGTTTGAACTATTGCCAGGGTCGTATTTGAGGTTTGAAAATTATGAAAAAAATATATTTTGTACAGAATTTAATGCCCTTTCGGACGATGTATAATTTTTCAAATTTCCGGTACAAGTTCATAAGTTATTTCCAAAAAACATAGGGTCGTATTTGAGGTTTGAAAATTTTGAAAAAAATATTTTTATACAGAATTTAATGCCCTTTTAAACGATGTAATTTGAAAAAGTGAGAATATTTTACGAAATCAAGTAGTCTGTTTGAACTATTACCAGGGTTGTATTTGAGGTTTTAAAATTTTGAAAAAAATATATGTTATACAGAATTTAATGCCCTTTCGACCGATGTATATTTTTTTAAATTTCCGATAAAAGTTCATAAGTTATTTCCAAAAAACATACAAGATGTAATCTGAACAAGTGAGAAAAATTTACGAAATCAAGTAGTCTGTTTGAACTATTACCAGGGTTGTATTTGAGGTTTGAAAATTTTGAAAAAAATATATTTTATACAGAATTTAATGCCCTTTCGACCGATGTATAATTTTTTAAATTTCCGGTACAAGTTCATAAGTTATTTCCAAAAAACATACAAGATGTAATCTGAACAAGTGAGAAAAATTCACGAAATCAAGTAGTCTGTTTGAACTATTACCAGGGTCGTATTTGAGGTTTTAAAATTTTGAAAAAAATATATGTTATACAGAATTTAATGCCCTTTCGACCGATGTATGATTTTTCAAATTTCCAGTAAAAGTTCATAAGTTATTTCCAAAAAACATACAAGATGTAATTTGAAAAAGTGAGAATATTTTACGAAAACAAGTAGTCTGTTTGAACTATTACCAGGGTTGTATTTGAGGTTTTAAAATTTTGAAAAAAATATATTTTATACAGAATTTAATGCCCTTTCGACCGATGTATGATTTTTCAAATTTCCAGTAAAAGTTCATAAGTTATTTCCAAAAAACATACAAGATGTAATCTGAACAAGTGAGAAAAATTTACGAAATCAAGTAGTCTGTTTGAACTATTACCAGGGTCGTATTTGAGATATTAAAATTTTGAAAAAAATATATGTTATACAGAATTTAATGCCCTTTCGACCGATGTATGATTTTTCAAATTACCGGAAAAAGTTCATAAGTTATTTCCAAAAAACGTACAAGATGTAATCTGAACAAGTGAGAAAAATTCACGAAATCAAGTAGTCTGTTTGAACTATTACCAGGGTTGTATTTGAGGTTTGAAAATTTTGACAAAAATATATGTTATACAGAATTTAATGCCCTTTTAAACGGTGTGTAATTTTTCAAATTTCTGATAAAAATTCATAAGTTATTTCCAAAAAACATACAAGATGTAATTTGAAAAAGTGAGAATATTTTACGAAAACAAGCAGTCTGTTTGAACTATTACCAGGGTCGTATTTGAGGTTTTAAAATTGTGAAAAAAATATATATTATACAGAATTTAATGCCCTTTCGACCGATATACGATTTTTCGAATCACTGTAAAAAATTCAACAGATATTTTCAAAAAACTCACAACATGTCAATTATATAAACGTACGTAAATCAAATTTTTGTTTGACCTCTCATCAGGGCCGTATTTTTGACATAAAAAATTTAAAAAAAAACGTATATTGTAGAGAATTTAACGCTGTTTCAACAAGTATACACTTGTATCAAATCACTATCGAAAATTCAACAGATATTCCCAAAAAACGCTCGACGTGTCGTCTTTCAATCAACTCAAACAGTTCGGAGTTTGAACCTCGGTCATGGCCGTTTGAAAGGCACGAAAATTTCGAAAAAAATCTATGTTGTGGAGAATTTAACGCCCTTTCGACCGGTATATTTTTTTTTTGATTTCGGTACGAAGACCGATAAGATTTAGTCGAAAATCCAAGGTCGGTGTAGAAGTTCGAGAACGTCAGGGCCGTACTTGACTCGTCAGTTCGAAAATTCCGTGATTTGCGGGTATCTCGCTGTCTCTGTCGGTCGTTTTATGATCGTTGGGAGGAAGAGGGGGACGAAAATTGATCACGGCGTGTTAATCGAACGTCGTCGATCGATCGTAACGAGCCAATAAAACGCGAATGGGTTTTTTATGTGCTCGTATCGATATCAGATCGAACTCCCACGATCGATGATCGATACGGCGATTGGTCGACAAAATGGCCGCACGCAGATTATTAATTGGAATTGAATTCGCGTCGCGGCCGATTAATTCGCACGACGACGGAACTAAAACAGTCTTAAGTACGTGCGTGCGTGTGTGAAATGAACTTAGAATCCATAATCAAGGTCAACAAAATTCCTTACAAGTTTTTTTCCCCATAAATCCCTTTGGAAAAATCACAGATTCCAAATACAGGTCCTGATAAAAAAATCGTTGATTACAAAATTGATTCGAAATGTGGTTATGGAAGTGTGAAAAATTCGAATAAAGAGAAAAAAACAACCCCCGATTTGATTTTCAGTCCAACTTTCGAACCCTGGTTCAATTTTACGACGAATTCTTATTCATGTTGGATTTTTCGAAATATTTTAGGCCCTAATTTCATTTGTGGTTTGAGAGACAGGGGTGTATTTGCCACGAAAATTAATCGTGTTGTTTGAGAACTCGGTGAGGACGTATCAGGTCGGTGAAAAATTCGAAACAAATATATGTTGTGGGGAATTTAAAGCCCTTTCGAATGATGTAACTTGTTTGAAAATTCTCTGGAAGATCGACCAGATTTTTCCAAAAAATCGACAGAGTGTGCTTGAGGTTATTGGTGTTTGTATGGAAAAAATTAAACGTGATGTTTGGACAGTTGTAATAGTTATACCTGTTGGGGGAAAAATTTGAAAAAAATGTATGTTGTAGAGAATTTAATGCCCTTTCAAATGATATCAATTTTTTTAAAAATCTCTCACAGCTTGATCAGATTTTTGAAAAAAATCTACATAGTGTAATTGATATCAATTGTAATTTTATAATAAAATCAATTTTCAAATTTGGATACTTGTAACAATTGTACCAGTTGGAGGAAAAATTCGAAAAAAATATATGTTGTAGAGAATTTAATGCCCTTTCGAATGATATCATTTGTTTGAAAATTCTCTCACAGCTTGATCATATTTTTGATTAAAAATCTAGACAATGATTTGATATTAATTGTAATTTTATAATAAAATCAATTTTCAAATTTGGATACTTGTAACAATTGTACCAGTTAAGGGAAAAATTCGAAAAAAATATATTTGGTAGAGAATTTAATGCCCTTTCAAATGATATAATTTTTTTCAAAATTCTCTCACAGCTAAATCAGATTTTTGAAAAAAAACTACACTGTGTACTTGATATCAATTGTAATCATACGAAAAAATCAAACGTCATTTTTGAACACTTGTAACAATTATATGAGTTGATGGAAAAAATCGAAAAAAATATATATTGTAGAGAATTTAATGCCCTTTCAAATGATATCATTTTTTTCAAAAATCTTGTACGGCTTATTCAGATTTTTGAAAAAAATGTACCCAATGTGCTTGATATCAATTGTAATTATAGGTAAAAAACAATCGTCATTTTTGGAAACTTGTAACAATTGTATCAGCCGGTGAAAAAATTCGGAAAAAATATATTTTGTAGAGAATTTAATGCCCTTTCAAATGATATCATTTTTTTCAAAAATCTTGTACGGCTTATTCAGATTTTTGAAAAAAATGGACCCAATGTACTTGATATCAATTGTAATTATAGGTAAAAAACAATCGTCATTTTTGGAAACTTGTAATAATTGTACCAATCGGTGAAAAAATTCGAAAAAAATATATATTATAGAGAATTTAATGCCCTTTCAAATGATATCATTTTTTTCAAAAATCTTGTACGGCTTATTCAGATTTTTGAAAAAATGTACCCAATGTGCTTGATATCAATTGTAATTATAGGTAAAAAACAATCGTCATTTTTGGACACTTGTAACAATTGTATCAGCCGGTGAAAAAATTCGGAAAAAATATATTTTGTAGAGAATTTAATGCCCTTTCAAATGATATCATTTTTTCAAAAATTCTCTTACAGTTTAATCAGATTTTTGAAAAAAACATACCTAGTGTACTTGATATCAATTGTAATCGTACGAAAAAATCAAACCTCATTTTTGGACACTTGTAACAATTATATGAGTTGATTGAAAAAATTGAAAAAAATATATTTTGTATAGAATTTAATGCCCTTTCAAATGATATCATTTTTTTCAAAAATCTTGTACGGCTTATTCAGATTTTTGAAAAAAATGTACTCAATGTACTTGATATCAATTGTAATTAAAGGTAAAAAACAATTGTCATTTTTGGAAATTTGTAATAATTGTATCAGCCGGTGAAAAAATTCGAAAAAAATATATATTATAGAGAATTTAATGCCCTTTCAAATGATATCATTTTTTTCAAAAATCTTGTACAGCTTAATCAGATTTTTGAAAAAAACGTACCTAGTGTACTTGATGTTAATTGTAATCGTACGAAAAAACCAAAACTCATTTTTGGACACTTGTAACAATTATATGAGTTGATTGAAAAAATTGAAAAAAATATATTTTGTATAGAATTTAATGCCCTTTCAAATGATATCATTTTTTCAAAAATTCTCTTACAGCTTAATCAGATTTTTGAAAAAAACGTACCTAGTGTACTTGATATCAATTGTAATCATACGAAAAAATCAAACCTCATTTTTGAACACTTGTAACAATTATATGAGTTGATTGAAAAAATTGAAAAAAATATATTTTGTATAGAATTTAATGCCCTTTCAAATGATATCATTTTTTCAAAAATTCTCTTACAGTTTAATGAGTTTTTTGAAAAAAAACATACCTAGTGTACTTGATATCAATTGTAATCGTACGAAAAAACCAAGCGTCATTTTTGGACACTTGTAACAATTATATGAATTGATTGAAAAAATTGAAAAAAATATATTTGATAGAGAATTTAATGCCCTTTCAAATGATATATTTTTTTTCAAAATTCTCTCACAACTTAACCACACGAAAATCATTTTCCACGAATTGTCTTCTTGTCAATTCCAGATGATTTCAAGATGAAATTCAGAGAAATGTCTGCACAGTGTGCCGGCCGTCCGTCGTCGTCGTCCGGCTGGTATGGGTTCGAGTCCGAGCGTGTATGAGTTCGACCACGATCCAGATACACGTATACACATCGAGGAATTGTTTATGAAAAACATCCACGCACACAAATATATATATATAGATGTAATTTGCAAAAATTCAGTACCACCGGCATCGCCTATATAACTTGTTTATTATTAAAACCGACGAAGAGAAATCAATAATTTGCGAACGTTCATAATAAAGCTACATTTGGGCGCCATAAAAAAATCCAGTGCGGCATGCAAATCAGCACAAATGTTGACAACCCGGATTGGAACCCTCACACCAACGGTGCGCGGCGAGAGCGTTATTTTAACACGTAAAAATAGGGGGACATCGGCCAGTAACAACAATTTTTATGCGAGGTGGGACCCACACACACACACAGTCACCCCGTCGCACCCACCCCCACACACATACAAATATATATATATATATAAATATACTCAAACCATTGCTCCGGTACTCACACTTGGGATCGAGAGAACCAACCACCGACCCCCAACCACCCTCTTACTCACTTCGGAAAAAAATTTTTTTTATACACACGCACTCAACGTACGCGTCGAACTACGTATCGTCAAAATATGGTCAAAAATATCAAATGTATGCATATGTATATACATATATTACACACACACACACACACAAATAAATATATATATATATATATACATAATAATAAATTTCTACTGAAATATACCTGTAATTACGTTATCAGTAAATATTGTACAAATTAGTATTTACTTTAAAAAATATGTAAATGTCAGAAAGTTATGTCATTCTTAAACACACACACACACACACACACGTGTGTGTGTGTGTGTGTGTGTGTGTGTGTGTGTG
The DNA here is from genome assembly GCA_029203775.1 of Neoneuromus ignobilis. Taxonomy (NCBI): domain Eukaryota; kingdom Metazoa; phylum Arthropoda; class Insecta; order Megaloptera; family Corydalidae; genus Neoneuromus; species Neoneuromus ignobilis. The sequence continues at coordinate 920,885 of CP092098.1, forward strand.
TGGATATAAATATATTAAAAAAAAATTTTCAAGAAAAATAAATTCATTTTTCTCGTGTTTTTCGTACGGATTTCATCCAAATTGGATGTATTTTCTAATCTGGATACGTGGTGATGTGAGGTCGATTATAGACACGTATTTTCGGATCATCCCTTTGACATTTTTATGAATTAGTTCGAAAATTTTCTTGATTGTTGTTGTCGTTTACGAGTGTGCTATTTCTTGATGAATCGTGATGAAATATGTATACGGTTTTGTCATGTTGGTATATCGTTCGAAAGGGCGTTAAATTCTCTACAAGATGTATTTTTTTCGATTTTTTCTATCAACTCATATAATTGTTACAAGTGTCCAAAAATGACGTTTGGTTTTTTCGTACGATTACAATTGATATTAAGTACACTAGGTATGTTTTTTTCAAAAATCTGATTAAACTATAAGAGAATTTTTGAAAAAATGATATCATTTGAAAGGGCATTAAATTCTATACAAAATATATTTTTTTCAATTTTTTCAATCAACTCATATAATTGTTACAAGTGTCCAAAAATGAGGTTTAGTTTCTTCGTACGATTACAATTGATATCAAGTACACTAGGTATGTTTTTTTCAAAAATCTGATTAAGCTGTGAGAGAATTTTTGAAAAAATGATATCATTTGAAAGGGCATTAAATTCTATACAAAATATATTTTTTTCAATTTTTTCAATCAACTCATATAATTGTTACAAGTGTCTATAAATGACGTTTGGTTTTTTCGTACGATTACAATTGATATCAAGTACACTAGGTACGTTTTTTTCAAAAATCTGATTAAGCTCTAAGAGAATTTTTGAAAAAATGATATCATATGAAAGGGCATTAAATTCTCTACAAAATATATTTTTTCCAAATTTTTTCCATCAATTCATATAATTGTTACAAGTGTCCAAAAATGACGTTTATTTTTTTCCTATCATTACAATTGATATCAAGTACACTAGGTACATTTTTTTCAAAAATCTGATTAAGCTGTAAGAGAATTTTTTAAAAAAATGATATCATTTGAAAGGGCATTAAATTCTATACAAAATATATTTTTTCAATTTTTTCAATCAACTCATATAATTGTTACAAGTGTCCAAAAATGAGGTTTAGTTTCTTCGTACGATTACAATTGATATCAAGTACACTAGGTACGTTTTTTTCAAAAATCTGATTAAGCTCTAAGAGAATTTTTGAAAAAATGATATCATATGAAAGGGCATTAAATTCTATACAAAATATATTTTTTTCAATTTTTTCAATTAACTCATATAATTGTTACAAGTGTTCAAAAATGAGGTTTGATTTTTTCGTATGATTACAATTGATATCAAGTATACTAGGTACGTTTTTTTCAAAAATCTGATTAAGCTCTAAGAGAATTTTTGAAAAAATGATATCATATGAAAGGGCATTAAATTCTATATAAAATATATTTTTTTCAATTTTTTCAATCAACTCATATAATTGTTACAAGTGTCCAAAAATGAGGTTTGGTTTTTTCGTATGATTACAATTGATATCAAGTACACTAGGTATGTTTTTTTCAAAAATCTGATTAAGCTGTAGGAGATTTTTTTAAAAAATGGTATCATTTGAAAGGGCATTAAATTTTATACAATATATATTTTTTTCAATTTTTTCAATCAACTCATATAATTGTTACAAGTGTTCAAAAATGACGTTTGATTTTTTCGTATGATTACAATTGATATCAAGTACACTAGGTACGTTTTTTTCAAAAATCTGATTAAGCTCTAAGAGAATTTTTGAAAAAATGATATCATATGAAAGGGCATTAAATTCTATACAAAATATATTTTTTTCAATTTTTTCAATCAACTCATATAATTGTTACAAGTGTTCAAAAATGACGTTTGATTTTTTCGTATGATTACAATTGATATCAAGTAACTAGGTACGTTTTTTTCAAAAATATGATTAAGCTGTAGGAGAATTTTTGAAAAAATTATATCTTTTGAAAGGGCATTAAATTCTCTACAAAATATATTTTTTTCGAATTTTTTCACCGGCTGATACAATTGTTACAAATTTCCAAAAATGACGATTGTTTTTTACCTATAATTACAATTAATATCAAGTACATTGGGTCCATTTTTTTCAAAAATCTGAATAAGCCGTACAAGATTTTCGAAAAAAATGATATCACTTGAAAGGGCATTAAATTCTCTACCAAATACATTTTTTTCGAATTTTTTGACCAGCTGATACAATTGTTACAAGTGTCCAAAAATGACGATTGTTTTTTACCTATAATTACAATTGATATCAAGTACATTGGGTACATTTTTTTCAAAAATCTGAATAAGCCGTACAAGATTTTTGAAAAAAATGATATCATTTGAAAGGGCATTAAATTCTCTACAAAATATATTTTTTCCGAATTTTTTCACCGGCTGATACAATTATTACAAGTGTCCAAAAATGACGATTGTTTTTTACCTATAATTACAATTGATATCAAGTACATTGGGTCCATTTTTTTCAAAAATCTGAATAAGCCGTACAAGATTTTTGAAAAAAATGATATCACTTGAAAGGGCATTAAATTCTCTACAAAATACATTTTTTTCGAATTTTTTCACCGGCTGATACAATTGTTACAAGTGTCCAAAAATGACGATTGTTTTTTACCTATAATTACAATTGATATCAAGTACATTGGGTCCATTTTTTTCAAAAATCTAAATAAGCCGTACAAGATTTTTGAAAAAAATGGTATCATTTGAAAGGGCATTAAATTCTCTACAAAATATATTTTTTCCGATTTTTTTCACCGGCTGATACAATTGTTACAAGTGTCCAAAAATGACGATTGTTTTTTCTTATAATTACAATTGATATCAAGTACAGTAGTTTACATTTTTTCCAAAAATCTGATTAAGCTGCGAAAGAATTTTTGAAAAAATGATATCATTTAAAAGGTCATTAAATTCTCTACAAAATACATTTTTTTCGATTTTTTTCAACAACGGGAAAAATTGTTACAATCATTAAATCAAGACATTTATTTTTTCATACAAATACAACTAACATCAAATACACCGTTTGTATTTTTTTGAAAAAACTCGTTAAGGCTTTAATTTTTTTTCAAAAAAATTACATCAATCGAAAGGTCATTAAATTCTCTATAAAATAATTTTTTTTCGATTTTTTTCACCACCGGGTACAACTATTACAACTGTCCAAACATCACGTTGAATTTTCCATAAAAACACAACTAACATCCAGTACACTCTATCGATTTTCTGGAAAAATCTGGTCGATCTTCCAGAGAATTTTCAAAAAAACTTACACCACTCGAAAGGGCATTAAATTCTCTACAACATATATTTTTTTCGAATTTTTCACCGACCTGATACGCCCTCACCGAGTTCTCAAACAACACGATTGATTTTCGTGGTAAATACACCCCTGTCTCTCAAACCAAAAATGAAATTAGGGCCTAAAATATTTCGAAAAATCAAACGTGAATAAGAATTCATCGTAAAATTGAATCGGGGTAAGAAATTTGGACTGAAAATCAAATCGGGGGTTGTTTTTTCTCTTTAGGGTTGTTTTTTCTCTTTATAAAAATGTCGATCGAATGTCCCTGGGTTCGAATCCGTTTATCAATTGATTTCTTTTCAAAAGGGATGAATAAAGAATGTGGATGCGTGTGGAGAGTCGAGTTCGACTCTTGACTGTCGACCTGCGACTCGTCTCGTTCCCGTTTTCGCGCGCACCCCCACGCGATTCCCTCGCGTGTCGAACCCTCGTCCGTTTCGCAGCCAACCCATGTAATACCGTTGTAAATCAGCTCATTACAACTCCCGATGCAGCGTTTAATTAGCATCGACGTAAGACGAGAGGGACGACGCGGCGACACGGCGTCGGCAGGCGTCGGGAGGCGTCGGATATCGAACACACGGTCGTCGGTTCGAACACGAAATTTTCGAAAATGAGAAAAACGTTTTTTTCTCAAAAACATGTATCTAGAATTTCGGCCATAACTTGATAATCTCTGGATCGATCTGGGAATAATCAACACCGGTCGAAAGGGCGTTAAATTCTATACGAAATACACTTTTTGGAAAATACAGGACCGTATCGAAATATTTCTCAAAATGGCGTCAAAGTTTCTGTTTAATTATAACGTTTGATTGGGAAAAACGTTGTGGAATTTTTGGAAATAACTCTGGAATTTTTTAACGAAAATTGAAAAAACTTACACCGTTCGAAAGGGCGTTAAATTCTGTATAGAATATATTTTTTTTATAATTTCCCCAATACAGGTCCGTCTCTTATAAAATTTCAAAGAAGATAAGTGATTTTTGGGTATAACTGCAAAATAAATAAAATCAACCCTTTTGAATTTGGGCAATATCTCTGGAATTTTTAAACGAAAATTAAAAAGATTTACATCATTCGAAAGGGCGTTAAATTCTGTATAGAATATATTTATTTGGTATTTTTTTAAGTGAAGATACGTCTTTAATAAAAATTCAAAGAAGATAAGTGATTTTTTGGGTATAATTGCAAAATAAATAAAATCAACCCTTTGGAATTTAGACAATATCTCTGGAATTTTTAAACAGAAATTAAAAAAACTTACACCGTTCGAAAGGGCATTAAATCCTGTACATAATACATTTGTTTCATAGTTTTTCAAGTATAGACACGTCTCCAGTAAAATTTCAAACAGGACGTGTGATTTTTTTGCATAAAACCAAAATACTTAAAATCAACCTTGTGGAATTTTGGTCCATATCTCAGGAATTTTCCAAGAGAAATTAAAAAATCGCACACCGTTCGAAAGGGCATTAAATCCTGTACATAATACATTTATTTCATAATTTTTCAAGTATAGACAAATCTCCAGTAAAATTTCAAAGAAGACTGGTGATTTTTGTGTATAAAATCAAAACACTGAAAATCAACCTTGTGGAATTTTGGTCCATATCTCAGGAATTTTCCAACAGAAATTAAAAAAACTTACACCGTTCGAAAGGGCATTAAATCCTGTACATAATACATTTATTTCATAATTTTTCAAGTATAGACACATTTCCAGTAAAATTTAAAAGAGGACAAGTGATTTTTTTGTATAAAACCAAAATACTGAAAATCAACTTGTGGAATTTTGGTCCATATCTCAGAAATTTTCCAACAGAAATTAAAAAAACTTATACCGTTTGAAAAGGCATTAAATCCTGTATAAAATACATTTATTTCATAATTTTTCAAGTATAGACACACCTCCAGTAAAATTTCAAAGAGGACGAATGATTTTTTTGTATAAAACCAAAATACTGAAAATCAACCTTGTGGAATTTTGGCCCATATCTCAGGAATTTTCCAAAAGAAATTAAAAAATCTTACACCGTTCGAAAGGGCATTAAATCCTGTACATAATACATTTATTTCATAATTTTTCAAGTATAGACACATCCCCAGTAAAATTTCAAAGAGGACGAGTGATTTTTTTGTATAAAACCAAAATACAGAAAATCAACCTTGTGGAATTTTGGTCCATATCTTAGAAATTTTCCACCAGAAATTAAAAAATCGTACACCGTTCGAAAGGGCATTAAATCCTGTACATAATACATTTGTTTCATAATTTTTCAAGTATAGACACATCTCCAGTAAAATTTCAAAGAGGACGAATGATTTTTTTGTATAAAATCAAAATACTGAAAATCATCCTTGTGGAATTTTGGTCCATATCTCAGGAATTTTCCAACAGAAATTAAAAAATCGTACACCGTTCGAAAGGGCATTAAATCCTGTACATAATATATTTATTTCATAATTTTTCAAGTATAGACACATTTCCAGTAAAATTTCAAAGAGGACGAATGATTTTTTTGTATAAAATCAAAATACTGAAAATCATCCTTGTGGAATTTTGGTCCATATCTCAGGAATTTTCCAACAGAAATTAAAAAATCGTACACCGTTCGAAAGGGCATTAAATCCTGTACAAAATACATTTATTTCATATTTTTTCAAGTATAGACACATCTCCAGTAAAATTTCAAAGAGGACGAGTGATTTTTTTGTATAAAACCAAAATACAGAAAATCAACCGTGTGGAATTTTGGTCCATATCTTAGAAATTTTCCACCAGAAATTAAAAAATCGTACACCGTTCGAAAGGGCATTAAATCCTGTACATAATATATTTATTTCATAATTTTTCAAGTATAGACACATCTCCAGTAAAATTTCAAACAGGACAAGTGATTTTTTTGTATAAAACCAAAACACTGAAAATCAACCTTGTGGAATTTTGGTCCATATCTCAGGAATTTTCCAACAGAAATTAAAAAAACTTACACCGTTCGAAAGGGCATTAAATCCTGTACAAAATATATTTATTTCATAATTTTTCAAGTATAGACACATCTCCAGTAAAATTTCAAAGAGGACGAGTGATTTTTTTGTATAAAACCAAAATACTGAAAATCAACCTTGTGGAATTTTGGTCCATATCTCAGGAATTTTCCAACAGAAATTAAAAAATCGTACACCGTTCGAAAGGGCATTAAATCCTGTACATAATACATTTATTTCATAATTTTTCAAGTATAGACACATCTCCAGTAAAATTTCAAAGAGGACGAATGATTTTTTTGTATAAAATCAAAATACTGAAAATCAATGTTGTGGAATTTTCGTCCATATCTCAGGAATTTTCCAACAGAAATTAAAAAAACTTACACCGTTCGAAAGGGCATTAAATCCTGTACAAAATATATTTATTTCATAATTTTTCAAGTATAGACAAGTCTCCAGTAAAATTTCAAAGAGGACGAGTGATTTTTTTGTATAAAACCAAAATACAGAAAATCAACCGTGTGGAATTTTGGTCCATATCTTAGAAATTTTCCACCAGAAATTAAAAAATCGTACACCGTTCGAAAGGGCATTAAATCCTGTACATAATACATTTATTTCATAATTTTTCAAGTATAGACACATTTCCAGTAAAATTTAAAAGAGGACAAGTGATTTTTTTGTATAAAACACAAAAACTGAAAATCAACCTTGTGGAATTTTGGTCCATATCTCAGGAATTTTCCAACAGAAATTAAAAAAACTTACACCGTTCGAAAGGGCATTAAATCCTGTACATAATATATTTATTTCATAATTTTTCAAGTATAGACACATTTCCAGTAAAATTTCAAAGAGGACGAGTGATTTTTTTGTATAAAATCAAAATACTGAAAATCATCCTTGTGGAATTTTGGTCCATATCTCAGGAATTTTCCAACAGAAATTAAAAAATCGTACACCGTTCGAAAGGGCATTAAATCCTGTACATAATATATTTATTTCATAATTTTTCAAGTATAGACACATCCCCAGTAAAATTTCAAAGAAGACGAATGATTTTTTTGTATAAAACCAAAACACTGAAAATCAACCTTGTGGAATTTTGGTTCATATCTCAGGAATTTTCCACCAGAAATTAAAAAGTCGTACACCGTTCGAAAGGGCATTAAATCCTGTACATAATACATTTATTTCATAATTTTTCAAGTATAGACACACCTCCAGTAAAATTTCAAAGAGGACGAGTGATTTTTTTGTATAAAACCAAAACACTGAAAATCAATCTTGTAGAATTTTGGTCCATATCTCAGGAATTTTCCAACAGAAATTAAAAAATCGTACACCGTTCGAAAGGGCATTAAATCCTGTACAAAATATATTTGTTTCATATTTTTTCAACCACAGGAACGTCTCCAGTAATCTTATAAACAGGACATATGTAAAATAAAAATGATGGAATTTGTTGAAACATTTTTTCACTAATCGAAATAAATTTGTAAAATAGTACATTCAGAGCGAATATAGATTCTTCTAGTTATATGTAAATATGTGTGTGTAAATGTGTGTGTGTATGTAAATATGTGTGTATGTATGTGTGTATGTACCCCAATCCAAAAATACATGTTCCCCGGTGGAAAAATATTCAAGGCCATTAATGAAGACTTCAAAATAAAAAAAAAAAAAAAAAAAAAAACACGCACACATGCAGAATTTTTCCATTAATTCGGACATTATTTGAATTGGAACAAATTTTCATTAAAAATGTCCCCCAGTTTTTCTGTATATTATGTTTACCTACATGATATACTTGTATGCATATTTAAAAAGAGCAAACACACGCGACCTGAACGTGTATCGGGCGAAGCTCTCACTCGCGCGCGTCGCACGACCGCCGAGCACGACAGAGACAACGTACGAGAGTGTGTGGGGGTGTGTATATATTGTATTACATTTTTATATATACGTTTATGTTTGTATATATATATATATATATATATATATATATATAATTTTTTTTTGGTTGTATGTTTATGAATTTTATGAACGCATCCATGAAAATTCAGCAATGGTCGTACTTCAACCCCGCTCAACACCCCTTTTCAATATATAAAAATACATTTATATATATATATATATATATATATATATATAAATATATATATAAAATATACTTTTCGTCGATATTAGACTTTTTTTTGTATTCTGTTCCAGTTGCACTTTACATTTTATTTATTCAGATTATGTGAAAAAGGTTATATTTACTTATAAATATAAATACATATATATATATATATATATATATATATATATATATATATATAAAATGTAGAACGTATTAAGTTATATATTTTAATTAAAATTATCGTATTATATTTCATATTTATTTTTATACGTTTTTCAAAAAAAAAAGTTTGATTGCTTTAATTATGTGTGTTTTTCGCAGAGAGGATAATTAAATTTGTTTCCTTTTATATAAATATATTTTTAAGGGTGTTATTCGTGTCGAAAATCGACAAATATGATTCGATAATGTGAGATTATTACTGAACACATGTTTTTACAATTCCATAATGTTTATTTGAAAAATTGCCGGAGACGTTCTTGTGGTTGAACAAATACGAGACACATGTATTTTGTACAGGATTTAATGCCCTTTCGAACGGTGTAAGTTTTTTTAATTTCTGGTGGAAAATTCCTGAGATATGGGTCAAAATTCCATAAGGTTGATTTTCAGTGTTTTGGTTTTATACAAAAAAATCACTCGTCCTGTTTGAAATTTTACTGGAGATGTGTCTATACTTGAAAAATTATGAAAAAAATGTATAATGTACAGGATTTAATTCTCTTTCGAACGGTGTGCGATTTTTTAATTTTCGTTGGAAAATTCCTGAGATATGGACCAAAATTCCACAAGGTTGATTTTCAGTATTTTGGTTTTATACAAAAAAATCACTCGTCCTCTTTGAAATTTTACTGGAGACATGTCTATATTTGAAAAATTATGAAATAAATATATTTTGTACAGGATTTAATGCCCTTTCGAACGGTGTACGATTTTTTAATTTCTGTTGGAAAATTCCTGAGATATGGACCAAAATTCCACAAGGTTGATTTTCAGTGTTTTGGTTTTATACAAAAAAATCACTCGTCCTCTTTGAAATTTTACTGGAGACGTGTCTATACTTGAAAAAATATGAAATAAATGAATTATGTATAGGATTTAATGCCCTTTCAAACGGTGTAAGTTTTTTTAATTTCTGTTGGAAAATTCCCGAGATACGGACCAAAATTCCACAAAGTTGATTTTCTGTATTTTGGTTTTATACAAAAAAATCACTCGTCCTTTTTGAAATTTTACTGGAGATGTGTCTATACTTGAAAAATTATAAAATAAATGTATTATGTACAGGATTTAATGCTCTTTCGAACAGTGTAAGGTTTTTTCATTTTCAATCGAAAATTCGACGATGTGTGTTTCTGAGATATGTTTGTGCGGTTTGAAAATTCCATTAGGAAGAAAAATTTCTGTACAGATTTTCAATAGTGTTTTGGAAAATTATATGAAAATTCCACAAAAAATCATTGAACAATGAAATCATTTGTCCTGTTTGAAAAATTGGTGGAGGCGGGCCTGTGTTAGGAAAATTATGAAAAAAATATATTGTGTACAGAATTTAATGCCCTTTCAAACGTTGTATCGTTTTTTACAATCTGGATGAAAATTACAAAGTTATTCGTAATTAAATCACACTAGTGTTTTTATATAAGAATGACAAAAGTTGATCAATCTTAAATTTTGTTGAGGTTTTACTGACGCCATATTTGATATTGAAAAAATTTGAAAATAATATATTTTATACAGAATTTAATTCCCTTTCAAACGATGTACGATTTTTTAAAATCTGGATAAAAACTAGAAACTTATCCCTAATTAATTTACGCAAGTGTTTTTATCTAACAACAATGAATATTGAAAAATCTTATGTTTTGTTTACGGCCCACTTACGCCATATTTGAATTAGAAAATTTTTTAAAAAAATTTATTTTATACAGAATTTAATGCCCTTTCAAACGATGTATAATCTTTGAAAATCCGGATAAAAACTCTAATCTTATCCCTAATTAATTCACACAAGTGTTTTTATCTAACAACAATGAATATTGAAAAATATCAAATTTTGTTTACAACACTACTGACGCCATATTTGAATTGGAAAAAATGTGAAAAAAACTATTTTATACAGAATTTAATTCCCTTTCAAACGATGTATAATTTTTGAAAATCCGGATAAAAACTCTAAACTTATCCCCAATTAATTCACACAAGTGTTTTTATCTAACAACAATGAATATTGAAAAATATTAAGTTTTGTTTACGGCCCACTGACGCCATATTTGAATTAGAAAAAATTCAAAAAAAAACTATTTTATACATAATTTAACGCCCTTTCAAACGATGTATAATTTTTGAAAATCCGGATAAAAATTCTAAACTTATCCCTAATTAATTCACAGAAGTGTTTTTATCTAACAACAATGAATAATGAAAAATATTAAGTTTTGTTAACGGCCCACTGACGCCATATTTGAATTAGAAAAAATTTGAAAAAAATATATTTTATACACAATTTAATTCCCTTTCAAATGATGTATCATTTTTGAAAATCCGGATAAAAACTCTAATCCTATCCGTAATTAAATCACACAAATGTTTTGAAATAAAAATGACAAAAATTGAAAATATCAAATTTTGTTTACAACCCTACTGACGCCATATTTGAATTAGAAAAAATTTGAAAAAAATCTATTTTATACAGAATTTAATTCCCTTTCAAACGATATATCATTTTTGAAAATCTGGATAAAAACTCTAAACTTATCCCTAATTAATTCACACAAGTATTTTTATCTAACAACAATGAATATTGAGAAATCTTAAGTTTTGTTTACGGCCTACTGACGCCATATTTGAATTAGAAAAAATTTGAAAAAATATATTTTATACAGAATTTAATTCCCTTTCAAACGATGTATCATTTTTAAAAATCTGGATAAAAACTCTAATCTTATCCCTAATTAATTCACACAAGTGTTTTTATCTAACAACAATGAATATTGAAAAATATTAAGTTTTGTTAACGGCCCACTGACGCCATATTTGAATTAGAAAAAATTTGAAAAAAATATATTTTATACAGAATTTAACGCCCTTTCAAACGATGTATCATTTTTGAAAATCCGGATAAAAACTCTAAACTTATCCGTAATTAATTCACACAAGTGTTTTTAAATAAAAATGACAAAAATTGAAAATATCAAATTTTGTTTACAACCCTACTGACGCCATATTTGAATTGGAAAAAATTTGAAAAAAATATATTTTATACAGAATTTAACGCCCTTTCAAACGATGTATCATTTTTGAAAATCCGGATAAAAACTCTAATCTTATCCCTAATTAATTCACACAAGTGTTTTTATCTAACAACAATGAATATTGAAAAATATTAAGTTTTGTTAACGGCCCACTGACGCCATATTTGAATTAGAAAAAATTTGAAAAAAATATATTTTATACAGAATTTAATTCCCTTTCAAACGATGTATCATTTTTAAAAATCCGGATAAAAACTCTAATCCTATCCCTAATTAATTCACACAAGTGTTTTGAAATAAAAATGACAAAAATTGAAAATATCAAATTTTGTTTACAACCCTACTGACGCCATATTTGAATTGGAAAAAAATTGAAAAAAATCTATTTTATACAGAATTTAATTCCCTTTCAAACGATGTATAATTTTTGAAAATCCGGATAAAAATTCTAATCTTATCCCCAATTAATTCACACAAGTGTTTTTAAATAAAAATGACAAAAATTGAAAATCTCAAATTTTGTTTACAACCCTACTGACGCCATATTTGAATTGGAAAAAATTCAAAAAAAATCTATTTTATACAGAATTTAACGCCCTTTCAAACGAGATATCACTTTTGACAATCCGACCAAAACCTATAAACTTATCAATTAAAAATCCCCACTAGTGTATTAAATTATCCAGAAATCCAAACAAGTCGTTTATTTCCCTGGAAGAAAACATTCAAGCAATTCTCGACTCGATCGCAGAGGTTCAAATCGTCCATCGAGACGTTTAAACAAGATTCGGATAAAAAACCCACCCTTCGTCGACGTCGCGCATCCCGTTTAAAGGGTTAGACCGAACATCAGCGGCCAATAATTGAACGGGAGCTGCCGGAATGACCTGGTTAAAAAAAAAAACGCACATTGGCACTTGAAAATGACAATATCATTCAATATTGAATTGGTTGGCGAGCGGGTCCGAAAAAAAGTGCATCACGCACACAATGACGGGTGGGCGGGCGGTCGTCAAGGGGGGGATGGCGGGGGTGGCGATTCCCGTTTCGGCGTCGACGCCCGCCGCGCGGCGCTCTTTGGGCCGCGAGAGCGTCGCGAGTCGGGCGGGCGGTTGATGATGTACGTACAAACATGGACGGGGGTGGGTGACACCTGCCCGATTCCTACCCCCACACACACATATATATAAATGTGTGTGTGTGTGACAATGTTGAAAATGGCAAAAATTTACAGTTGTCCAAATATTAATTCCATAAATTGCTATACGTGCGCCGTAATCGACACGGGAACGGGGTACATAAAATCGGCATATTTAATAGGAACGACGCCTGCGACGCAGGACGACGACGAGCGATTACATTATTAGAGACCTGGTCGATTTTTTTATATTTTTTTGGTGCTGCTTTATTCCGTCATACAGCATCGGTACAGTTCCAGGATAAATATTTATAGGACAGATATATATTTATTTTATTTAAACAGTCGGGAATATTTTTCTTTCTTCCACAAGTTTGGATTTAAAAGAAACGTCGATTTCAAGAGGAATTATAAATCGGCGTGTATCGTTTGAAACGGCGTTCAATTCTGTATGGAATAGATTTTTTTCGGGATTTTGTAACGAGGAATGAGGCCAGAATGGGGGTTGGAAGAAGATGATTTGAGGTTTCAAAAGGGGTGAGTTTGATGGAAATGCATGTCGATAGTTTTTTGATGATATCTTTAAGACCGTTATTCCGATTTTCAAAATCAAAGAAAATTTCGAAAGAGAATTAAATTCTGTACGGAATAGATTTTTTTCGAATTTTTATAAAGTCATATACGGCCACAATGGCGGTTCAAAGTAGATATTGTTTAGTTTCAAAATGGTTGACTTTATTCGAAAAACATGTCGATTGTTTTCAGCAAATATTTTAAAAACCGCTGGTCCGATTTTGAATTTTAAAAAAGGGTTCAAAAGAGCATTAAATTCTGTACAGAATATATTTTTTTCGAAATTTTATAAAGACACATAAAGCCACAATGGAGGTTCAAAGTAGATATTGTTTATTTTCAAAAAAGTTGATCATATTAAAAATGCATCACAATTATTTTTTGCTGATATCTTTAAAACCGTTATTCCGATTTCGAATTTCAAAAAAGGGTTCGAAAGGGCATTAAATTCTCTATAAAATATATTTGTCTCGAATTTTTATAAAGTCACATAAAGCCACAATGGCGGTTCAAAGTAGATACTGTTTATTTTCAAAATTGTTGACTTTATTGGAAAAACATGCCGATTGTTTTTTGCAAATATCTTGAAAACCGTTATTTTGATTTTAAATTTTTAAAAATGGTTCGAAAGAGCATTAAATTCTCTACAAAATATATTTTTTTACAATTTTTATAAAGTCACATACAGCCATAATGATGGTTCAAAATAAATATTGTTTATTTTCAAAAAAGCTGAGTTTATTGGAAATACATTTCAATTGTTTTTTGCAAATATCTTGAAAACCGTTATTTTGATTTTAAATTTTTAAAAATGGTTCGAAAGGGCATTAAATTCTGTACAAAATATATTTTTTTCGAAATTTTATAACGTCATATAAAGCCACAATGACAGTTCAAAGTAGATACTGTTTATTTTCAAAATTGTTGACTTCATTGGAAATACATGTCGATTGTTTTTTGCAAATATCTTTAAAACCGTTATTCCGATTTCGAATTTCAAAAAAAGGTTTAAAAGAGCATTAAATTCTGTACAGAATATATTTTTTTCGAATTTTTATAAAGTCACATACTGCCACAATGGCGGTTCAAAGTAGATACTGTTTATTTTCAAAAAATTGATTTATGAACGAAAAATACATGACGATTATTTTTTGCTGATATCTTTAAGACCATTATTCCGATTTTCAATTTTCAAAAAAAGTTTCAAAGGGCATTAAATTCTGTACAAAATATATTTTTTTCGAATTTTTATAAAGTCACATAAAGCCACAATGGCGGTTCAAAGTAGATATTGTTTATTTTCAAAATGGTTGACTTTATTGGAAATACATGTCGATTGTTTTTTGCAAATATCTTTAAAACCGTTATTCCGATTTCGAATTTCAAAAAAGGGTTCGAAAGGGCATTAAATTCTCTATAAAATATATTTGTCTCGAATTTTTATAAAGTCACATAAAGCCACAATGGCGGTTCAAAGTAGATACTGTTTATTTTCAAAAAATTTGAATTTATGGAAATACATATCGATTGTTTTTTCCAAATATCTTTAAAACCATTATTCCGATTTTGAATTTTTGAAAAAGGTTCAAAAGGGAATTAAATTCTGTACAAAATATATTTGTTTCGAATTTTTATAAAGTCACATAAAACCACAATGGCGGTTCAAAGTAGATACTGTGTATTTTCAAAAAATGTGAATTTATGGAAATACATATCGATTGTTTTTTGGAAATATCTTTAAAGCCGTTATTCCGATTTTGAATTTTTGAAAAACGTTCAAAAGGGAATTAAATTCTATATAAAATATATTTTTTTCCAATTTTTATAAAGTCACATAGGGCCACAATGGCAATTCAAAGTAGATACTGTGTATTTTCAAAAAATTTCAATTTATGGAAATACATATCGATTGTTTTTTGGAAATATCTTTAAAGCCGTTATTCCAATTTTGAATTTTTAAAAAACGTTCAAAAGGGAATTAAATTCTGTACAAAATATCTTTTTTTCGAAATTTTATAACACCACATACGGCCACAATGGCGGTTCAAAGTATATATTGTTTTTTTTTAAAAAAAAATTTGAATTTATGGAAATACATATCGATTGTTTTTTGGAAATATCTTTAAAGCCGTTATTCCGATTTTGAATTTTTAAAAAACGTTCAAAAGGGCATTAAATTCTATACATAATATATTTTTTTCCAATTTTTATAAAGTCACAAACGACCACAATGGCGGTTCAAACGACCACAATCAAAACCGACTTTCAATTCTGATCCATGGACGAAAACGTCGACAGTTTTTCCCAAATATTTCCACAACCACTGACCCGATCTTCAATTATAATACATCATTCGAAAGGGTGTGGAATTCTCTACAACTAGTTTAATAATTTTCACCCCCGATTCCGGCTTGAAATTTCAAAAAAAAAAATAAAAAAAAAATCGTATAATTCGACCGTATGTTGGGAATTGTTCTATAGATGGATTTTCCATACGTGTCTCCCCCCCAAAAAATCATTTTAAATGAAAAACAGGAATCTGTCGATCGAGCAAAATAAAATATTCCAAATTACAGACCGGGGGATGAGAAGACAATGTCGTTTAAATGTTCGTAATTAAAACCGATGTCGTCGGTACAACGATTTACATATTTGTGTGTGTCGTGCAAGACGCCGCGTCTCGTCAGCGTCGCGGCGCCCTTTGCGTCGCGCATTAACGATAATCGCGAATACGTTCGATCGTATCCGTAACGAGGCGGCCCTTTTACCATGCAAAAATGATTTTTAAATTTTCTATATAAAAAAAATGTAGATCTGCGTGGAGTCGGTGTTTGGTTTTTTTTCCTCGACCGGCGTCTCTCGGCGTCGCGCGAGCCCCTCGTTCGATGCCACATGCATATGCAAGCATATTATTGGAATTAAAATGGAAAACGATACATGTTTGGGATATGTAAGTGCATGTACGATGCATATATATGCATTTATTAAAACCGTGTGATGGAGGAATTTCGAAATCTTCACTTCACACGGTATGTAAATCGAACCAGCGACCGTTTTTACAAAAAATCGTCGGAGACAACCGAGACACGAAACTATTTTTCAAATCGAGACGTTTTAGTAAATATGGTGTTACGGGCCTGTCTTTCGAACTGGAATTTCGAGACAAGTGTATTTTGTACAGAATTTCATGCTCTTTTCAACGGTTTATCATTTTTGGAAATCGATGTAAAGGTTCCGAAAATATTTGTAAAAAACTATCGTCATGTTTTCGTCCATAAATCACAATTTAGTGAGAAAATATAAGTGTCCATTTTCATGTCACTGTGGTCGTATGTGTATTTATAAAAATTCGAAAAAAAGTTATTCTATAGAGAATTTAATGCCCTTTAGAACCATTTTTGAAAATTCAAAATCGGACCAGCGGTTTTAAAGATATTTTCGAAAAACTATCGACATGTATTTCCAATAAAGTCAACCATTTTGAAAATAGACAATATGTACTTTGAACCTCCATTGTGGTTTTATGTGAATTTATAAAAATTCGAAAAAAATATATTTTATAGAGAATTTAATGCCCTTTCGAACCTTTTTCGAAAATTCTAAATCGGACCAACGGTTTTAAAGATATTTGCAAAAAACAATCGAAATGTATTTCCAATAAACTCAGCTTTTTTGAAAATAAACAATATCTACTTTGAACCGCCATTATGGCCGTATGTGTCTTTATAAAATTTCGAAAAAAATATATTCTGTACAGAATTTAATGCCCTTTTGAAAATTTTTTTGAATTTGAAAATCCGACCAACGGTTTTAAAGATATTTAAAAAAAACAATCGAAATGTATTTTCAATAAACTTAGCTTTTTTGAAAATAAACAATATTTATTTTGAACCGCCATTGTAGTTTTATGTGACTTTATAAAAATTGTAAAAAAATATATTTTGTAGAGAATTTAATGCCCTTTCGAACCCTTTTTAAAAATTTAAAATCAAAATAACGGTTTTCAAGATATTTGCAAAAAACAAGCGACATGTATTTCCAATAAAGTCAACCATTTTGAAAATAAACAGTATCTACTTTGAACCGCCATTGTGGCTTTATGTGAATTTATAAAAATTCGAAAAAAATATATTTTGTAAAGAATTTAATGCCCTTTCGAACCTTTTTCGAAAATTCTAAATCGGACCAACGGTTTTAAAGATATTTGCAAAAAACAATCGAAATGTATTTTCAATAAACTCAGCTTTTTTGAAAATAAACAACATCTACTTTAAACCGCCATTATGGCCGTATGTGTCTTTATAAAATTTCGAAAAAAATATATTCTGTACAGAATTTAATGCCGTTTCAAACGTTTTTTAAAAATTCAAAATCGGATAAATGGTTACAAAAATATTTGAAAAAAACTATCGACCTGTTTTAATGAATAAATCATATTCAAGAATAGAACATAGTGTCCATTTTGAACTGCCACTATGGACGTATATGTAGATTGAAAATTTCGAAAAAAATATATTCTATACAGAATTAAATACCCTTTCGAACGTTTTTTAAAAATTCAAAATCGGATAAATGGTTACAAAAATATTTGTAAAAAACGATCGACATGTTTAAATGAATAAATCATATTTTCTAAAAGAACATAGACACCGGACCATTTATGGACTCCCACCATGGACGTATATGTAGATTGAAAATTTCGAAAAAAATATATTCTATACAGAATTAAATACCCTTTCGAACGTTTTTTAAAAATTCAAAATCGGATAAATGGTTACAAAAATATTTTCAAAAAACTATCGACATGTTTTAATGAATAAATCATATTCAAAAATCGAACATTTTGGACTTCCACTATAGGCGTATATGTAGTTTAAAAAATTTCATTTACAATTCCTGTCCACTCTGTACATTCGTACCGATTTGTCCGACATCCGAAAAAGTCTCTCTGGCAATTATCTGATTTTTTTTAATATATAAAAAAATCATAATTGATGGATATATAAAAAATACAGATCGACATTAATTGTACAATTATTTTTTCGAAAATAATACGCGACGACACCGGACCTTATTTATTTATTGTTCTCTATTTCTATTTCTATTTTCTATTATTCTAATTATTATTATTATTATTCGGACATTCGTACGTCTATTTATGTTTCAATCAACGTGACTGACGGTCACGGTTCGAGGATCCGTTGAGGTTTTTTTTTCGTCTACGGCTCGTTTGTTTGACAGACAGACATAAATACGTCTCTGTCCCCCGCACACCCCCATTAAAATATGTAAATAAATGTACATTTTTTCAATTAATTATTTTAAAAAATACAATTTATGACTCCTTATTTTTTCCCCACATAAAAAAGACCTTCGAACATTTTTCCAAACTCTGATTTTAAAAAATCATAACTCGATTAAAAGAGTACTTCAAGATATTACTCGACCCTTTTTTCACCCCAAAAATTTATAACCCAAATACACAGGACCGATTTCCGAATTGTCAACTGGGAAATAAAACCACAGTGGGGTTTTAAATCAAAGTCCAAATTTTCATATTGAAATAAACATAGACTGAAATTTATGAAAAACATGTCGTTAGTTTTCCCTCGATATCTTTTCAACCACTTATTCGATTTTCAATTGTAAAAGAACGTTTGAAAGGGCATTAAATTCTGTACAAAATACCTTTTTTTTGAAAATTCCAAATCGATAAATCAGTCCACAGTGGGATCTCAAAAAAAATTCTTTTTTTAAGAAAATAACTTGAAATTTAAAAAATGCAGGTTATTTGTTTTTCCTAAATATCTTTTGAACCATTTACTCGATTTTAAATTTTAAGACAGTTTTCGAAACGGCTTTAAATTCTCTACAAAATACCCTCTTTTCAAAATTCCAAATCGATAAATAAGTTCACAGTGGCGTCTCAAACAAAATTCTTTTTTTAAGTAAATAACTTGAAATTTGAAAAATGCAAGTTGTTTGTTTTTTCTAAATATCTTTTTAACCAATTACCCGATTTCCAATTTTCAAAAAATGATCGAAAGAGCATTAAATTCTGTATAATATTCATTTTTTTCGAAATTTTAAATCGAGAAATAAATTTACACTGAGGTCTCAAATCAAAGTTAAAATTTTTCACATTGAAATAAACAGACTGAAATTGATGAAAAAACATGTCGTTAGTTTCCTCCCAATATCTTTTCAACCACTTACTCGATTTTCAATTAAAAAGAAGGGTTTGAAAGGGCATTAAATTCTCTACAAAATAATTTCATTCGAAATAAAAAAAATGATGAATACGACTACACTAGGGTCTTGAATCAAAGTTGAATTTGATTCACACAGACTGAAATTTATAGAAAAACATGACGTTAGTTTTCCCCAAATATCTTTTCAACCACTTACCCGATTTCCAATTTTCAAAAAATGATCGAAAGGGCATTAAATTCTGTATAATATTCATTTTTTTCAAAATTTTAAATCGAGAAATAAATTTACAGCGGGGTCTCAAATCAAAGTTAAAGTTTTTCACATTTAAATAAACAGACTGAAATTGATGAAAAAACATGTCGTTTGTTTTCCTCCAATATCTTTTTAACCATTTACCCGATTTCCAATTTTCAAAAAATGGTCGAAAGGGCATTAAATTCTGTATAATATTCAGTTTTTTCGAAATTTTAAATCGAGAAATAAATTTACAGTGGGGTCTCGAATCAAAGTTAAAGTTTTTCACTTTAAAATAAACAGACTGAAATTGATGAAAAAACATGTCGTTTGTTTTCCTCCAATATCTTTTTAACCACTTACTCGATTTCCAATTTTCAAAAAATGATCGAAAGAGCATTAAATTCTGTATAATATTCGGTTTTTTCGAAATTTTTAATCGAGAAATAAATTTATAGTGAGGTCTCGAATCAAAGTTAAAATTTTTTACTTTGAAATAAACAGACTGAAATTGATGAAAAAACATGTCGTTTGTTTTCCCCCAATATCTTTTCAACCACTTACTCGATTTTCAATTAAAGAGAAGGGTTTGAAAGGGCATTAAATTCTCTACCAACTTATATATTTTCAAAAATTTTCGAATCGATACAATCGATCAAACCAAATTTCTTCAATCGCACAATGAAATTCTATACAGAGTTTAAAAAAAAAAACTGTTTAATCAATCAGTTTCTCTCCCTACAAATATTCCAGAAACGTGCCAGGTTTGACAAGACATTTTTTTTGGAAATATCGTTCGGTCTGGGACGTACAACAGAGTGATTACAAAATAACTGTGTTATTAAAAACAACAACAACATTAACGTATTTTTTAATTATATCAATTAATTCGAATACAGGCTATAAAAATTAATGACCTATCTTACACACACACACTCAAATATATATATATATATATATATATATATATATATATATATTTGTGTGTGTAAAAATCTTGGAGATACGTGTGCTGTATATACATATGCCATAACACGAGATCACGAACCCATGATATATTATATACAGATACGATATCTATAATGTTATATATTTATTATATAGATATGTACATGGCATCCATTTATATATATATATATATATATATATATATATATATATATATTTAAAAAAATAACCTCTGAGAGTTATATTTAGTTAGAAATTATTCAAACACATTACTAGTATTATTATATACGTTTATATATATATACATACATATATATATATATATATATATATATATATATAAATAAATGTGTGTGTGTGTAAGACATGGCAGGTTAATTATTTGATAAGTTTCTATAATCATTGTTGTTGGCCATGAATTATATTCGAGTCGTTCGACTACTTCATGGTCGTACAGTCGTTCGCATATCGTTCGAAAGGGCATTAAATTGTCTACTAAATACTGTATTTTCAAAGTTCCAAATTGATCAATACGTCCGTAGTGGCTTGTCAAACTATTTTTTTTTTCAAAAAAAAATATAATAAAAAATAAACTGAAATTTGTGAAAAAACATATATCGTTAGTTTTTTCCAAATATCTTTTTAACTCTTAGTCCGATTTTGAATTCTAATACAGTTTTCGAAACGGCATTAAATTCTGTACAAAATACATTTTTTAAAAAAATTCCAAATCGACAAATACAGCCACAATGACTTATCAAACATCATTTTTTTTTTTTTGAAAAAATTGAGGATTGTGAAAAAACATATCGTTAGTTTTTTCCAAATATCTTTTTAACTCTTAGTCCGATTTTGAATTTTAATACAGTTTTCGAAACGGCATTAAATTCTGTACAAAATATATTTTTGAAAAAAATTCCAAATCGACAAATACGGCCACAGTGGATTATCAAACAAGACCTTTTTTTTGAAGATTGTGAAAAAACATGTCGTTCATTTTTTCCAAATATCTTTTTAACTCTTACTCCGATTTTGAATTTTAATACAGTTTTCGAAACGGCATTAAATTCTGTACAAAATACATTTTTTTCAAAAATTCCAAATCGACAAATCCGCCCACAGTGGATTATCAAATCAGATCATTTTTTTTTGAGTAATAACTGAAGATTGTGAAAAACATGTTGTTAGTTTTTTTCAAATATCTTTTTAACTCTTACTCCGATTTTGAATTTTAATACAGTTTTCGAAACGGCATTAAATTCTGTACAAAATACATTTTTTTCAAAAATTCCAAATCGACAAATACTTCCACAGTGGTTTATCAAATCAGATCATTTTTTTTGAGAAATTAATGGAAGTTTGTGAAACACATGTTGTTAGTTTTTTTCAAATATCTTTTTAACTCTTAATCCGATTTTGAATTCTAATACAGTTTTCGAAACGGCATTAAATTCTCTACAAAAAACATTTTTAAAAAAATTCCAATTCGACAAATACTTCCCCAGTGGCGTCTCAACCTGACTTACCATTTTTTCGAAAAACGTCGACAAATTTCTTCCAAAAAATTCCACCATCATTCTCTCTCTCTCTCCCTCCCCCTCCCCCTCCTCCCGAAAACAACAAACGAACATCCGGCCCGATATTAGATTTCCAAAACGATTTTTCAACCCGAAAACAGTGCCGTCCGTGTTTTTCCATACACATCTAGTGTTTTTTTACCAATGATGGAATTTTAAATCGGATTCGTATCGAAAATTCTATCAAAGTTGAAAAAAATCCGGTGTTATATTTTTATATATGAATAGACGTTTATGTATATAGGGTGTTTTTTTAAAGTCGAATCGAATTTTTGATAAGAATTCGGTTTGGAAATTCTATCGCTGTTAAAAAAACAGTCGTTTCTTCACAACGCTCTTCAAGGTCATCGTCCCGGCGTTCGTAGACCGGCCTCGACTCGTCGTCCAATGATATATTATAAAAGATGGATTCTTTCGTCTTGACCACATGTAATTTATACTGATTAGACCCTTTCCGACCGTACCAGCACACACACACACACACACACACACGTTTATATGGAATTTATGTGCGTCTGACGTCGGTTCGTCCGATCGCTCGTTCGTATCCCGCTCGAAACCGGATTTCGATCCGGCGTCCATTTTGTTTTCGATAATTGAATAAGCAGATAAATAAATTTTTGAAAAAAAAAATAGTCAAATTCGGACGAATTTTTTTCGAGCGCTCGTCGTCGATCGGCGTCGATGTTTAAAATTTAATATCGTGGGGGTCGGTCGGCCGGGGGTGTGAGTGCCGTGGGGGTATTAGCGAACAATTTGTTCGTCGCGCGTGTCCGTAAAAAAAATAGGAAAAAATTTTTTTTCCGCGTCGCACATTCGAAAATATCGATTATAGAATTTAAAAAATATACACATTTTCGAATAAAACAACCCCCTATTTTTTTTACTGCTCCCGTCTCACACCGACAGTTCGAAAAAAATATTTTTTCCCGTGGATACACCCTACCGTTATTGCAATAATAACTCTACATAATTCATCAAAAAATATACATATATGTATATTATTTTATATATATATATATTTTACAGCGTGTGCGTGTGTGTGTGTGTACAGAGTCGTACGTGGGGGGTAGTAATCAAAACAAATAGCGTTTTCCCCCGGACCGGACCGCTCATACCACGCCAATGGAATATATATGTGCCATTACGTGCCACCGTGTCGCAAGTATGGGGTTTTGAAAAAATATCATTGGGGTGCACGGATATATATATTTTTTTATATACATTTTTTCGATTGGGGTGGGGGCGCGCCGAGCTCGAAAAAATTACAATCCTATGGCTGTTTTTTAAATTATTTTTTTATGTCAACCGATACCCATTACGCAGCTACACACACACACACACTCGCGTGTGTGAGTGAGTTTTGTACGAGTTTCGATCACAATCGAGATTCGAACCGGTGACTTTTAGATAGACTTTTTTTTTTTGTAACGCATATTTATTTCCCTGGAAGAATTTAATTTTTATAAAATTGTAAAAAAAAATTCTGTTTGTAAGATCGGACATTTTTTTTTTTGGGGAGGAAATGTGTTTGGTGATTGTGGATCCTGGAGGGAATTTAATGGGGTTTCGGATGGTGTCTCGGGATTGAAGATCGGGTGAATGGATGGGGAGATATGGGAGGAAAAGTAATTTTGTTTTTCATGGATTTCCAGGTGTGGGACTTGAACTTGAAATGATTTTGAAATTCTAGTGTGGTCGTTTTTATCGTTTTTTTATTTTTTAAAAAATCATTTTGTAGAGAATTTAATGCCCTTTCGAACGCTTTTTTAAAATTGGAAATCGAGTAAGTGGTTGTAGAGAAATTGGGGAAAAACTGTTTTTTTTTTCATAAATTTCAATGTGTGGGACTTAAACTTGATTTTGATTTGAGATTCTGCTGTGGTCGTTTTTATCGTTTTTTTATTTTTTAAAAAATCATTTTGTAGAGAATTTAATGCCCTTTCGAACGCTTTTTTAAAATTGGAAATCGAGTAAGTGGTTGTAGAGAAATTGGGGGAAACTAATTTGTTTTTTCATAAATTTTAACCTGTGTGAAAGAACTTGAGTTTGATTTGAGATGCCACTGTGGTGGTTTTTTTCGAACGTTGTTTTTCATTTAAAATCGAAGTTTTATTTGGGGAAACTATTTTGAAAAAGCCTGTGTGAAAGAACTGTATTTTGTAGAGAATTTAATGCCCTTTCGAACGTTGTTTTTCAATTTAAAATCGGGTAAGTGGTTGGAAAGATATTTGGGGGAAACTATTTTGTTTTTTCATAAATTTTAGCCTGTGTGAAAGAACTTGAGTTTGATTTGATTTGAGAATTTAATGCCCTTTCGAACGATGTTTTTCAATTTGAAATCGGGTTAATGGTTAAAAAGATATTAAGAAAAAACTAATGCCACTGTGGTATTTTTTATCATTTTTTTATTTTGAAAAAAAGTGTTCTGTAGAGAATTTAATGCCCTTTCGAATGGAAACCACTCTCTTTTCAAAATTCCAAATTGATAAATACGTCCATAGTGAATTTTCAACCTAGACTAATTATTTTTAATGAATTAATTGAAATTTACAAAACGTACC
Organism: Neoneuromus ignobilis; assembly: GCA_029203775.1. Taxonomy (NCBI): domain Eukaryota; kingdom Metazoa; phylum Arthropoda; class Insecta; order Megaloptera; family Corydalidae; genus Neoneuromus; species Neoneuromus ignobilis. The sequence continues at coordinate 945,877 of CP092098.1, forward strand.
TTGTCAGTTTTTTCCAAATAACTTTTGAACCATCGACCAGATTTAAAAATCAAAAGCAGTATTCGAAAGGGCATTAAATTCACTACAAACCACGTTCTTAAAAAAATTCCAAACTGATAAATACGTCCATAGTGAATTTTCAACCTAGACTAATTTTTTTAAACGAATTAATTGAAATTTACAAAACGCACCTTGTCAGTTTTTCCCAAATAACTTTTGAACCAAAGATCAGATTTAAAAACCAAAAGCAGTATTCGAAAGGGCATTAAATTCCCTACAAACCACCCTCTTTTTAAAATTCCAAACTGATAAATACGACCATAGGGAATTTTCAAACTCGACTAATTCTTTTAAACGAATTAATTGAAATTTACAAAACGGACCTTGTCAGTTTTTCCCAAATAACTTTTGAACCAAAGATCAGATTTAAAAACCAAAAGCAGTATTCGAAAGGGTATTAAATTCCCTACAAACCACCCTCTTTAAAAAAATTCCAAACTGATAAATACGTCCAGAGTGAATTTTCAACCTAGACTAATTTTTTTAAACGAATTAATTGAAATTTACAAAACGCACCTTGTCAGTTTTTTCCAAATAACTTTTGAACCAAAGATCAGATTTAAAAACCAAAAGCAGTATTCGAAAGGGTATTAAATTCCCTACAAAACACTCTCTTTAAAAAATTCCAAACTGATAAATACGTTCATAGGGAATTATCAACCTAGACGAATTATTTTTAATGAATTAATTGAAATTTACAAAACGTACCTTGTCAGTTTTTTCCAAATAACTTTTGAACCATCGACCAGATAGAAAAACCAAAAGCAGTATTCGAAAGGGCATTAAATTCCCTACAAACTACTCTCTTTAAAAAAATTCCAAACTGATAAATACGTCCATAGGGAATTATCAACCTAGACTAATTATTTTTAATGAATTAATTGAAATTTACAAAACGTACCTTGTCAGTTTTTTCCAAATAACTTTTGAACCATCGACCAGATTTAAAAATCAAAAGCAGTATTCGAAAGGGCATTAAATTCACTACAAACCACGTTCTTAAAAAAATTCCAAACTGGTAAATACGTCCAGAGTGGATTTTCAAACTAGACTGATTATTTTTAATGAATTAATTGAAATTTACAAAACGTACCTTGTCAGTTTTTTCCAAATAACTTTTGAACCAAAGATCAGATTTAAAAACCAAAAACAGTATTCGAAAGGGTATAAAATTCCCTACAAACCACCCTCTTTAAAAAATTCCAAACTGATAAATACGTCCATAGTGAATTTTCAAACTCGATTAATTTTTTTAAACGAATTAATTGAAATTTACAAAACGCACCTTGTCAGTTTTTCCCAAATAACTTTTGAACCAAAGATCAGATTTAAAAACCAAAAGCAGTATTCGAAAGGGCATTAAATTCCCTACAAACCACCCTCTTTAAAAAATTCCAAACTGATAAATACGTCCATAGTGAATTTTCAAACTCGACTAATTTTTTTAAACGAATTAATTGAAATTTACAAAACGCACCTTGTCAGTTTTTCCCAAATAACTTTTGAACCAAAGATCAGATTTAAAAACCAAAAGCAGTATTCGAAAGGGTATTAAATTCCCTACAAACCACCCTCTTTTTAAAATTCCAAACTGATAAATACGTCCAGAGTGAATTTTCAAACTCGACTAATTTTTTTAAACGAATTAATTGAAATTTACAAAACGCACCTTGTCAGTTTTTCCCAAATAACTTTTGAACCAAAGATCAGATTTAAAAATTAAAACCAGTATTCGAAAGGGCATTAAATTCCCTACAAACCACCCTCTTTAAAAAAACTCCAAACTGATAAATACGTCCATAGTGAATTTTCAAACTCGATTAATTCTTTTAAACGAATTAATTGAAATTTACAAAACGCACCTTGTCAGTTTTTCCCAAATAACTTTTGAACCAAAGATCAGATTTAACAACCAAAAGCAGTATTCGAAAGGGCATTAAATTCCCTATAAACCACCCTCTTTTTAAAATTCCAAACTGATAAATACGTCCAGAGTGGATTTTCAAACTAGACTAATTATTTTTAATGAATTAATTGAAATTTACAAAACGTACCTTATCAGTTTTTTCCAAATAACTTTTGAACCATCGACCAGATTGAAAAACCAAAAGCAGTATTCGAAAGGGCATTAAATTCACTACAAACCACGTTCTTAAAAAAATTCCAAACTGATAAATACGTCCAGAGTGGCTTGTCAACTTGCACGTTCTTGAAATTAAATTATTTGACAAATTTTCAAAAATACATTTTGAAAATACATTCGTTTGTTATAAATTCGTTTGTGTGTGTGTATGTGTGTATATGTGTATGTGTGTGTCTTAAACGAACTTATAAAGAATCCAATCGACATTTTATATCCGTTAAGGTCAAATAATGTTTCCTCAAACTAATTAACGTACTTGTGTTGTTCATCTTTATTATTTTTATATATAAATGTGTGTGTGTGTGAGTAAAAATCGTTTCGATATTATATATATATATATATATATATATATATATAAAATTAAGAAAAAAAAGAGAGATACGATGAGAACGAAACGGAGAAAAAAAACATTATATATTTCATCTATATGAAATAATAATACTGGTAATCATTAACCATTATAATAGAGATGGATTCAGGTCCATAATTGCAGACTGTATGGAAATAATTTTTATAATAAATTACAATGAAATATACCATTATTATTAGTACGTCTTGATTCTTCGTCGGAGCGAACGGACGAACAACAATCCAGACAACGCCAGGCGCACATTTTATACGAAATTATATATTGGGAAATGTCGGTCGTTGCGCCACACACACACACACACACACGGTGTGTGTGTGTGTGATCTCAGAATGGACCAAATTGATTGTAGAGAAAAAATCGTACGGTGGGACAAATCGAATAAATAAACAGAAAATGTAATTTTTATTAAAAAAATTCAGTATCTTTTTTGGCACGCCATTGAGGTCGGATGTGTGTCGATTTGAAAAATTTCGAAAAAATGTATTTGGTACAGAATTTAATGCCCTTTTAAAAAAATTATCACAATTGGAATTCTGATAAATGGTTATGAAGATATTTCAAAAAAACTATCGACATGTTTTCTTTATTAAATTATAATCAAGTAAATAATTGAGTGTGTATTTTGAGACGCCATTGTGGTTATGTGTGTTGATTTAAAAATTTGAAAAAAATGTATTTGGTACAGAATTTAATGCCCTTTTAAAAAATTTATCACAATTGGAATTCTGGTAAATGGTTATGAAGATATTTGAGAAAAACTATCGACATGTTTTTTCAATCAAATTATAATCAAGTAAATAATTGAATGTGTATTTTGGAACGCCATTGTGGTCGGATGTGTCGATTGAAAAATTTCGAAAAAATCTATTTGGTACAGAATTTAATGCCCTTTTAAAAGATATATCACAATTGAATTTCTGATAAATGGTTATGAAGATATTTGAGAAAAACTATCGACATGTTTTTTCAATCAAATTATAATCGAGTAAATAATTGAGTGTGTATTTTGGAACGCCATTGTGGTTCTATGTGTCGATTGAAAAAATTTCGAAAAAAATGTATTATGTAGAGAATTTAATGCCCTTTTAAAAAATGTATAATAATTGAATTTCTGGTAAATGGTTATGAAGATATTTGAGAAAAACTATCGACATGTTTTTTCAATCAAATTATAATCGAGTAAATAATTGAGTGTGTATTTTGGGACGCCGTTGTGGTCGTGTGTGTCGATTTGAAAATTTCGAAAAAATGTATTTGGTACAGAATTTAATTCTCTTTTAAACCATTTTTTTCAATTCAAAATAGGACAAATAGTCTTAAAGATATTTTCGAAAAACTATCGACATGTTTTTTCATTAAACTACAATCGAGTAAATAATTGAGTGTGTATTTTGGGACGCCATTGTGGTCGTGTATGTGGATTTGAAAATTTCGAAAAAATATATTAAGTACAGAATTTAATTCTCTTTTAAACCATTTTTTTAAATTCAAAATAGGACAAATAGTCTTAAAGATATTTTCGAAAAACTATCGACATGTTTTTTCAATCAAACTACAATCGAGTAAATAATTGAGTGTGTATTTTGGGATGCCGTTGTGGTCGTGTGTGTCGATTTGAAAATTTCGAAAAAATGTATTTGGTACAGAATTTAATTCTCTTTCAAACCCTTTTTTCAAATTCAAAATCTGATAAACGGTCGTACAGATATTTACAAAAAACTATCGACATGTTTTTTCTAAAAAAATCATTCTAGTCAAAAACAAACTGACTATTTTGACCCACGATTGTGGTCATATGTGTGGATGTAAAAATTTTGAAAAAATATATTTAGTACGAAATTCAATGCCCTTTCAAACCCTTTTTTCAAATTCAAAATCTGACAAACGGTCGTACAGATATTTTCAAAAAACTATCGACATGTTTTTTCTAAAAAAATCATTCTAGTCAAAAATAAACTGACTATTTTGACCCTCCATTGTAATCATATGTGTGGATGTAAAAATTTTGAAAAAATATATTTAGTACGAAATTCAATGCCCTTTCAAACCCTTTTTTCAAATTCAAAATCTGACAAACGGTCGTACAGATATTTTCAAAAAACTATCGACATGTTTTTTCTAAAAAAATCATTTTAGTCAAAAACAAACTAATTATTTTGGCCCAAGATTGTAATCATATGTGTGGATGTAAAAATTTGAAAAAAATATATTTAGTACGAAATTCAATGCCCTTTCAAACCCTTTTTTCAAATTCAAAATCTGACAAACGGTCGTACAGATATTTTCAAAAAACTATCGACATGTTTTTTCTAAAAAATTCATTCTAGTCAAAAACAAACTGACTATTTTGGCCCACCATTGTGGTCATATGTGTGGATGTAAAAATTTGAAAAAAATATATTTAGTACGAAATTCAATGCCCTTTTAAACCCTTTTTTCAAATTCAAAATCTGACAAACGGTCGTACAGATATTTACAAAAAACTATCGACATGTTTTTTCTAAAAAATTCATTCTTGTCAACAATAAACTAACTAATTTGGCCCACGTTTGTGGTAATTAACGTGGTTATAAAATTTTTTTTAAAAAAACATTTCGTATAAAAATTAACGCCCTTTCGAATGAAATCAAAAAAACAACCGACCAAACACGACTTTATCGAAAAATGTTTATTTTATTACGAGGTCGTCGCGACGCTGGGAAGATTCTTTCACACAAACAAACAAACATTTTTTTTACTCACACACACACATTTTTCTTTACTCACACACGGAACCAAACGAAACAATGCCGTGTCGTATGACATACGAAACAGCGTACGTTTATTTTTTACCTGTATCATCGACGACGGGCACAATAATTGTTAATAAAAATCAATTACATGAAATTGTTGCCAATTCGAGTCGAAAAGTGTCTTGGACGAATATGAAATGTTACACGAGTCGATTCTAACAATTTCGTATTTATATTTATTTCCGTGTGTGTGTGTATGTGTGACACACACACACACACACACACGCACAGAGTATCGTCCGTGTCGTGTATTCGAGTCACGTCATCGTCGAACAAGACACTTTTCGACATCGTGCGCTCGACGGCAACAATCTCTCGTGTAATTGATTTTTATTAACAATTATTGTGCCCGTCGTCGATGATACAGGTAAAAAATAAACGTACGCTGTTTCGTATGATCGAACGGGCGACCCTACGTACACAGTGATAAAAATAGTTGGAGAAAACGAACGTGCGTCGAGTTAAGTTTGTTTTGCGGTAACTTGGGATCGAACGCCTGACCGATTGAGTACAGTTTGTTTGTAAATAACTGTATGACCGTTGATCTGATTGAAAATTCGAAAAAAGGGTTCGAAAGGGCATTGAATTCTGTATAGAATATATTTTTTTCGAATTTTTATAACTACAAATATTACCATGATCGTGGGTCAAAATAGTCAGTTTGTTTTTGACTAGAATGTTTTTTTTCGAAAAAACATGTCGATAGTTTTTTGAAAATATCTGTACGACCGTTTGTCAGATTTTGAATTTGAAAAAAGGGTTTGAAAGGGCATTGAATTTTGTACCAAATATATTTTTTTAAAATTTTTCCAAAACTTCAATAAAATGCATTTTTCTTCTAAACATTTTTAAGTATTTTTTAAAAAAAATTTTTCAAGACATTTTTGTTTGTGTGTGTGTGCGTGTGCGAGAGAGAGAGAAAGAGAAAATACGCACTTAACCCTCTACTCAACACATTTTCAGACCTTCAATAAAATGCATTTTTCTTCTAAACACATTTTAAATATTTTTTCTAAATTTTCTTCAAAACATTTTTATTTGTGTGTGTGTTTGTATTTGAGTGTGTGTGTGCGTGTGAGAAAAAGAGAGAGAAAGAGAAAGAAAATACGCACTTAACCCTCTACTCAACACATTTCCAGAATTTCAATAAAATTCATTTTTCTTCTAAACACATTTTAAGTATTTTTTTAAATTTTCTTCAAAACATTTTTATTTGTGTGTGTGTTTGAATTTGTGTGTGTGTGTGTGTGTGAAAGAGAGAGAGAACCCCCTCTACTCAACACATTTCAGAACTTCAATAAAATGCACTCAACATTTTTTTTAAATATTTTTTCAAAACTTCAACACATTTTTATAAAATTCATGTTTCTTCTAAACATTTTTAAGTATTTTTTTTAAAAAATTTTTCAAGACATTTTTGTTTTTGTGTGTTTGTATTTATGTATGTGTGTGTGTGTATTTATGTGTGTGTGTGTAGAGAGAGAAAAAAAACCCTCTAAAAATACAGCACTTCAATAACCATTTTTCTCTACTCAACACATTTTTATAATTTTCGAAAATTTCAATAAAATGTGTGTGTTCTTCTAAACACATTTTAAGTATTTTAATAAAATTTTTTTCTAAACACATTTTAAGTATTTTTCAAAATTTTCTTCAAGACATTTTTGTTTGTATGTGTGTTTGTATTTGTGTGTGTGTGTTTATATGTGTATGTGTGTGTATAAGAGAGAGAGAGAGAAAAAGATACACACTTAACCCTCTACTCAACACATTTTCAGAACTTCAATAAAATGCATTTTTCTTCTAAACATTTTTTAAATATTTTTTGAAATTTTCTTCAAAACATTGTTATTTATGTGTGTGTTTGTATTTGTGTGTGTGTGTGAGAGAGAGAGAGAAAAAGAGAAAATACGCACTTAAACCTCTACTCAACACATTTTCAAAACTTCAATAAAATGCGTTTTTCTTCTAAACACATTTTAAATATTTTTTCAAAATTTTCTTCAACATATTTTTGTTTGTGTGTTTGTATTTGTGGGTGTAGGTGTGTGTGTGTGCGAGAGAGAGAGAGAGAGAGAGAAAATACGCACTTAACTCAACACATTTCCAGAACTTCAATAAAATTCATGTTTCTTCTAAACACATTTTCAGTATTTTTTAAAATTTTCTTCAACACATTTTTATTTGTGTGTGTTTGTATTTGTGTGTGTGTGTGTGTTTATATGTGTATGTGTGTGTATAAGAAAGAGAGAGAAAAAAATACGCACTTAACCCTCTACTCAACACATTTCCAAACTTCAATAAAATGCATTTTTCTTCTAAACACATTTTAAGTATTTTTCAAAATTTTCTTCAAGACATTTTTATTTGTGTGTGTGTATTTGTGTGTGTGTGAGAGAGAGAGAGAGAGAGAAAGAGAAAATACGCACTTAACCCTCTACTCAACACATTTCCAGAACTTCAATAAAATGTATTTTTCTTCTAAACACTTTTTAAGTATTTTTTAAAATTTTCTTCAAGACATTTTTATTTGTGTGTGTGTTTGTATTTGTGTGTGTGTGTGTGCAAGAGAGACAAAGAGAGAGAGAGATAAAATACCCATTTAACCCTCTACTCAACACATTTCCAGAATTTCAATAAAATACATTTTTCTTCTAAACACATTTTAAGTATTTTTTCAAAATTTTCTTCAACACATTTTTATTTGTGTGTGTTTGTATTTGTGTGTGTGTGAGTGTGCGTGTGCGAGAGAGAGAGAGAGAGAGAAAGAGAAAATACGCACTTAACCCTCTACTCAACACATTTTCAGAATTTCAATAAAATTCATTTTTCTTCTAAACATTTTTAAGTATTTTTTAAAAAAAATGTTTCAAGACATTTTTGTTTGTGTGTGTGTTTGTATTTGTGTGTGTGTGTGTGTGTGTTTATATGTATATATGTGTGTATAAGAGAGAGAGAGAAAAAAATACGCTCTTAACCCTCTACTCAACACATTTCCAGAACTTCAATAAAATGCATGTTTCTTTTAAACATTTTTAAGTATTTTTTAAAAAAAATGTTTCAAGACATTTTTGTTTGTGTGTGTGTTTGTATTTGTATGTGTGTGTCTCTCTCTATGTGTGTGTCTCTCTGTGTGTGTGTGTGTGTGTGTGTGTATACGATATAAATACGTGTACAGACGTACATGTTTGTCCGTTAGCGTATGAATTGTTTATGGAAATTATACATATTTCATACAATTCGCAATATGTGTGTGTGTGTGTATCGCGGATGGTTGAATAGAAAGGCGCCCGGTTGTTGTATTGTTGGAATCGTGAAAGGAATTTCATCCAACACACACACACACACACACTCACACGAACCAACCGTTTTTCCAAGCCTGACAGAAATTTACATTGCGCTCGATTTGAATTTCGATCGAACTTAAAAAAACACACACATTTCTATTTGTATAAATGAATATGATCCATTGTCTCAGCCAACGGTGAACGAACTACGAACCGCGATACCAGAGTACACGAGTTCGAATCGTGGCGAAATATCCCCCCTCACCCCTCCACCTCCCCCCCCACACATACAACAGAGACAGAAAACCAAATCTGAATGAATTGAGAAAAAAATCCTGATCGAGATTTTTTTTTCAAAAAAAAACAAATAAGATTCCCAGATCGAATCCTGGAACCAAACATGGCGTCGATCGTTCGATCATCGAAATCCGACTTACATGACGTACGTGACCGTCGTCTCTAACACAATTACCGATCTCCCCTCGTTTAAATGTCGTCGTGTACGTTTTTTTTTATGTCCGATTGTTCGAAAATTTCCGACATTTTTTTAATCAATTACGTGATTGTGTAACGATTCTTTTTTATGATCGATTGAGTCATCGGATTGTCGAGTGAGGATCCGTACAGGTGTTCGTTTCGAGACAATTAAACAGGATTTTTTTTAAATGGAAATCGTGGAAAAATCTAATGTCCAGTTTGAAATCTCGGTCTGATTGAATTTGAGATACGAAAATTTTGAAAAAAATGTATTTGGTAGAGAATTTAATTGCCTTTCGAACCCTTTTTTAAATTTGAAAATCGGACAAGGGGTTGTGAAGATATCTGGAAAAAACTAACAGGGTGTGTTTTATTATTTCTATTTTTTACAAAAAATCGAAGTGCGTTTGGAAATATTATTCCTCAGAGTGGATTTGTGGTTCGAAAAATTTATAAAAAATGTATTTTGTAGAGAATTTAATTGCCTTTCGAACCCTTTTTCAAATTTTAAAATCGGATGAGGGGTTGTGAAGATATCTGGAAAAAACTAACAGGGTGTGTTTTATTATTCCTATTTTTTACAAAAAATCGAAGTGTGTTTGGAAATATAATTCCTCAGACTGGATTTGTGGTTCGAAAAATTTGCAAAAAATGTATTTTGTAGAGAATTTAATTGCCTTTCGAACCCTTTTTCAAATTTGAAAATCGGATGAGGGGTTGTGAAGATATTTGTAAAAAACTAACAGGGTGTGTTTTATTATTTCTATTTTTTCCAAAAAAAATTGTCTACTTGGAAATATTATCAGACTGTATTTGTGGTTCGAAAAATTTATAAAAAAATGTATTTTGTAGAGAATTTAATTGCCTTTCGAACCCTTTTTCAAATTTGAAAATCGGATGAGGGGTTGTGAAGATATTTGTAAAAAACTAACAGGGTGTGTTTTATTATTTCTATTTATTTCCAAAAAATCAAATTGTGCTTGGAAATATTATTCCTCAGAGTGTATTTGTGGTTCAAAAATTTTATAAAAAATGTATTTCGTATAGAATTTAACGCCCTTTCGAACCCTTTTTGAAAATTCAAGATCGGGTAAAAAGTTCTAAAGATATTTTCAAAAAACTGAACATTTGTCTTTGATAAAATTCTTTCAATTTCAGAAAAGTCAATGTCTTGTTTGAGAAATTCTCTCGGTTGTATTTTCAACCCTAAAATTTTCCCAAAAATGTATTTCGTACTGAATTTAACCCTCTTTCGAATTATGTATTAAAATTTAAAATCATATGAAAGAATCCAAATCTATTTCCAAAAAACTGATAAAATGTTTGTTAAACTTTTCTTAACTTCAGAACAAACAAACGCCTTATTTGAGACATCCCCCAGGCCGTATTTTTAACCCTAAAAATTCCAAAAAAATGTATTTCGTACAGAATTTAACACCCTTTCGAACCCCGTATTAAAATTGAAAATCTGATAATACGTTCTAAAGCTATTTGTAAAAAACTGATAAGATGTGTTTGATAAATTTTTCGAAATTCAGAAAAAAACAATGTCTTATTTGAGACATTCTCTAGACCGTATTTCCAACCCTAAAATTTTTCCCAAAAATGAATTTCGTACAGAATTAACCGCTCTTTCAAATTATGTATCAAAATTGAAAATCGGACAAAAGGCTCTAAAGATATTTCCAAAAAACTGAAAAGATGTCTTTGAAAAAATTCTCTTATCTTCGATTAAAAAACAATTGTTTGTTTGTGATATTTTTTCAGCTGTTTTTCAAATTTAAAATTTGTCCTAAAAATGTATTTTGTATAGAATTTAACGCCCTTTCGAACCCTGTATTAAAATTCAAGATCGTATAAACAGCCCTACAGATATTTCCAAAAAACTGAAAAGGTGTCTTTGATAAAATTCTTTCAATTTCAGAAAAATCAATATCTTTTTTGAAACATTCTCTCGGCTGTTTTTCTACTCCAAAAATTCACCCAAAAATGTATTTCGTACAGAATTAACCACTCTTTCAAATTATGTATAGAAATTGAAAATCGGACTAACGGCTCTAAATATATTTACAAAAAACTGACAGAATGTGTTTGATATTTTTTTTAACTTCAAAAAAAATTCAATATCTTTTTTGAGACATTCCCTAGACCGTACTTATACCCCAAAAATTCACCCAAAAATGTATTTCGTACAGAATTGACCACTCTTTCAAATTATGTATAGAAATTGAAAATCGGACAAAAGGCTCTAAAGATATTTGTAAAAAACTGATAAGATGTGTTTGATAAAATTATCTCAACTATAGAAAAAATCAATGTCATGTTTGAGACATTCCCTAGGCCGTATTTCCAACCCTAAAAATTTTCCCAAAAATATATTTCGTACAGAATTTAACACCCTTTCGAACTCCGTAATAAAATTGAAAATCTAATAAAACGTTCTAAAGATATTTGTAAAAAACTGATAAGGTATGTTTGATAAATTTTTCGAAATTCAGAAAAAATCAATGACTTGTTTGAGACATTCTCTAGACCGTATTTCCAACCCTAAAAATTTTCCCAAAAATGAATTTTGTATAGAATTTAACGCTCTTTCGAATTCTGTATTAAAATTCATAATCGGATAAAAATTCTAAAGATATTTCCAAAAAACTGAAAATTTGTCTTTGATAGAATTCTTTCAACATCAGAAAAATCAATGTCTTGTTTGAAATATTCTCTCGGTTGTATTTTCAACCCTAAAATTTTCCCAAAAATGTATTTCGTACTGAATTTAACTCCCTTTCGAACCCTTTTTGAAAATTCAAGATCGGATAAAAAGTTCTAAAGATATTTCCAAAAAACTAAAAATTTGTCTTTGATAAAATTCTTTCAATTTCAGAAAAATCAATGTCTTGTTTGAGAAATTCTCTCGGTTGTATTTTCAACCCTAAAATTTTCCCAAAAATGTATTTCATACTGAATTTAACACCCTTTCGAACCCCGTATTAAAATTTAAAATCTGATAAAAATCTCTAAAGATATTTGTAAAAAACTGATAAGGTGTATTTGATAAATTTTTCGAAATTCAGAAAAAATCAATGTCTTGTTTAAAATATTCTCTCGGTTGTATTTTTAACCCTAAAATTTTCCCAAAAATGTATTTTATACAGAATTTAATTCCCTTTCGAACCCTTTTTGAAAATTCAAGTTTGAATAAAAAATTCTAAAGATATTTCCAAAAAACTAAAAATTTGTCTTTGATAAAATTCTTTCAATTTCAAAAAAATCAATATCTTTTTTGAAACATTCTCTCGGCTGTTTTTCAAATCCAAAAATTCCCCAAAAAATGTATTTTATACAGAATTCAACGCCCTTTCGAACTCCGTATTAAAATTTCAAATCGGATAAACGGCTCTTCATATATTTCCAAAAAACTGATAAGTCGTCTTTCCCAAATCCCCATTTCTGAAAAAACCCAACATGAATTTCGAGCTATCATTCTGGTAAAAAAAACTCTCCCGTTTACTCTTTTCCGATTTATTCATAAACATAATATCCACGTACAGTCGCCGAGATCGTGACGACGCGATTCGCGTTCCGTGCCACCGTTCGACCGAGCCTCATAATCTAAATACGTATAATTGTGCCGGCGGTTAATTCGTGAAATCGACAACGATTTCAATGGTTCATTGGGTTCTCGGATCGAACGACCGATCTCGACTTCGCATGCTGCATGATCTTGCACGTACGAAAAAATCGAAACGATGATCGGGATGTACGATTTTATTCGACGGCCATGTTGCTGCCGAATGCATCGAGTTATCTGTGATTTTCGTGTACGGAGTCGTCAAGATGGCCGACAGATATCAACTGTCAAACGAAATCATCAACACGATTTTTTATAACAAAGTTATTGATTTTTTTTGGATAAAAAAATCGTTTTTTATTAATTTTTTTTTTAAAAAAACCGGTCACTCACCGACCCAAAATGGCCATTCTACGAGGTTGTTTGATAAGTCCGTGTAAAAATAAAAACTGCTTCATTTTTTTTAAATAAATCGTTTTTATTTTTCAACATGGTCTCCTTTTAGGCTTATACACTTCTCTAGTTTGTCGATCCCTTCCGAATAATAGGATTTGTCTAAGTCTGTAAAATAGTCATTCGTTCCTACAATCACCTCCTCGTTCGAATAAAATCTTTTTCCCACGAGCCATTTCTTCATATTAGGGAACAAATAATAGTCGGATGGAGCCGAGTCTGGAAAATAGGGGGGATGTGAAACGATTCGGAACCCTATTTCCATTAGTTTTGTGGCTACAACTGCTGAGGTGTGAGCTGGTGCGTCGTCGTGATGAAAGAGGATTTTTTTGAGGGCTAATCGGGGACGTTTTTCTTGCAACTCGGTTTTCAAACGATCCAATAACAATGAATAATATGCACTTGTAACGGTTTTACCCTTTTCCAAATAGTCGATAAAGATTATTCCTTGCGAATCCCAAAAGACAGTCGCCATAACCTTCCCGGCCGAAGGAATTGTCTTCGCCTTTTTCGGAGCAGATTCCCCCTCGATAACCCATTGTTTAGACTGCCCTTCGGTCTCAGGAGTGTAGTGACGTATCCATGTTTCATCTACAGTGATGAAACGACGGTTAAAGTCCTGTGGATTTCGCTGAAACAGCTGCGCAAACCGTTCTTGCAACACTTGACACGACCTCGTTTTCGGTCGATCGTGAGCAATCGCGGTACCCACCTGGCGGATAGCTTTTTCATGTCCGAATGTCGGTGCAAAAAAATTATATACCCGTTCACACGAGATGCCTACAACACTAGTAATCTCACGCACTTTCACTCTCCTGTCATCCATCACCGTATCGTGGATTTTATCAATGATTTCTGGAGTGGTGGTGACCTCAACAGGGCGTGAGTCCAGAACGTTCAACGTCTCTTGTGCTCATATGGCCACTCCGAAAATCTCGAAACCGCTTATAAACCGTACTAATCGAAGGTGCAGAGTCACCGTAATGTTTATCAAACTTCTGTTTAGTCTCCTGAGGCGTTTTGCCTTTAATGAAGTAGTGTTTAATCGACACGCGAAATTCTTTTTCGTCCATTATTTGCCAATCACTCGATTTCCTCGATTCCAACGATTGTCAAACACAAAGGAATAGACCGATATGACTGAAACTCGATGTGTGTTCTTCCGAGAGGTGCTACTAATTAAAAATAACCTCGATATGCACCGGTGGTGCCATCTTTCGGAATTTACACGGACTTATCGAACGAGCCTCGTATGTCGTCAGGTGGCATCGAACCACGAACGAAGTATAATCAGAGATCGGCCAAGAAACGTACAATCGTATAACGAATTCAAATGCGAATTATAATGCATTTTTGTGCAATCTTCGAACTGGCATCCCCGTTATTATTATTTATATATAATATATATATATGTGTAATGATATATTATCGGGCCGTATTGCTGCTCATTACGTATTCATATGAAATCCAGGTATCCAAATGGACGGACGGACGGACGGATGGATGGCTTCGAGACGGTTATTAAATCGAAAATGCAACCGTAATCGTTTACACGATCGCGTTTTGATACAGAAGTAATGTTTATTAATCTGTTTGATGGTTTTTTTTTTAGAAAATAGTCGTAACCGAGATTCGAATAAACACTGAACAAAAGAAAACAAAATGGTAAAATAGATCGGGGTTGGAAATACGGCCTAGGGAATGTCTCAAACGAGACGTTGATTTTTTATGAAAGTGAAAGAAATTCATCAATCATTTTATCAGTTTTTTACAAATAACTTGAGAACCTTTTATCTGGTTTTAAATTTGAGTACATAGTTCGAAAGAGGGTTAAATTCTGTATTAAATACATTTTTTTGGAATTTTTAGAGTTGAAAATACGGCCTGAGAGGAATTTATCAAACAAGACATTGATTTTTTCTAAAGTGAATAGAAATTTATCAAAGACAAATTTTCAGTTTTTTGGAAATATCTTTAGAACGTTTTATCAGATTTTCAATTTTGATACGGGGTTCGAAAGGGTGTTAAATTCTGTACGAAATTCATTTTTTTTGGAAATTTTAGGTTGAAAATACAACCTGAGAATTTCTCAAACAAGACATTGATTTTTCTAAAGTTAAAGAAAATTTATCAAAGACAAATTTTCAATTTTTTGGAAATATCTTTAGAACTTTTTATCCGATCTTGAATTTTAATACAGAGTTCGAAAGAGCGTTAAATTCTATACAAAATACATTTTTGGGAAAATTTTAGGGTTGAAAATACAACCGAGAGAATTTCTCAAACAAGACATTGATTTTTCTGAAGTTAAGAGAATTTTATAAAAGACAAATTTTCAGTTTTTTGAAAATATCTTTAGAACTTTTTATCCGATCTTGAATTTTCAAAAAGGGTTCGAAAGGACGTTAAATTCTGTACAAAATTCATTTTCGGGGAAATTTTAGGGTTGAAAATACAACCGAGGGAATTTCTCAAACAAGACATTGATTTTTCTAAAGTTAAGAGAAATTTATCAAAGACAAATTTTCAATTTTTTGGAAATATCTTTTGAATTTTTTATTCGATCTTGAATTTTCAAAAAGGGTTCGAAAGGGCGTTAAATTCTGTACAAAATACATTTTTGGGAAAATTTTAGGGTTGAAAATACAACCGAGACAATGTCTCAAACAAGACATTGATTATTTTAAAGTTAATAGAAAATATCAAAGACATCTTTTCAGTTTTTTGGAAATACCTTTAAAGTCCTTTATCCGATTTTAATTTTTCAAACGAGGTTCGAAAGGGCGTTAAATTCTCTACAAAATACATTTCATGTAAAATGTTCAAATCACAAACACCGTCAGTACGATATCTCAAACTAGATACTGTTTTTTAATCTAAATTAAAGCAACTTGCTAAAATACTACCCTAGTTTTTTGAAAATATCTCCACGACCCTTCACCCGATTTGAAATTTTCAAAAAGAGTTCGAAAGGGCGTTAAATCCTCTACGAAATACATTTTTGGGAAAATTGTTCAACTACAAATACAACCACGAGAATATCTCAAACAAGACATTGATTTTCTTAGAATTAAACACCAACTCACTAAAATACACCCTGTTAGTTTTTCTCAAATATCTCCAGAACCCTTAACCCGATCTTAAATTTTCAAAAAGGGTCCGAAAGAGCATTAAATACTCTACAAAATACATTATGTGTGAAAATTTTAAACCACAAATATGGCCATGGGAATATCTCAAATGAGCCATTGTTTTTTTCCTAATTTAATAACAATTTACAAAATACACCCTGTCAAATTTTCTTAAATATCTCCACAACCCTTAACCCGATCTTAAATTTTCAAAAAGGGTTCGAAAGAGTATTAAATCCTCTACGAAATGCATTTTTTGTAAAATTTTCAAACCACAGAAACAGCCCGGAAAATATTTCAAATCAACCCATACTGATTTCAATAAAACATACCGTTTGAATTTTCATCGAATATCTCGACAACCCTCCACCCAATCTTTGATTTTCAAAAAGGGTTCGAAAGACCATTAAATTCTCTACAAAATACATTATGTATAAAATTTTTGAACTACAAATACGACCACGAGAATATCTCAAATTAGTCATTGTTTTTTTCCAATTTAATAAATATTTGCAAAATGCACCCTGTCAAAGTTTCTCAAATATCTCGACAACCCTCCACCCGATCTTAGATTTTCAAAAAGGGTTCGAAAGACCATTAAATTCTCTACAAAATACATTATGTATAAATTTTTCGAACTACAAATACGACCACGAGAATATCTCAAACCAACCCACACCGATTCTAACAAAACCTACCCCTTGGATTTTCCCTCAGATATCTCGACAACCCGCGACCCGATCTTAGATTTTCAAAAACTATCCGAAAGCCCATCAAACCGTCGACACGACACGTATATAATTTTCCCATTCAACCCGATCGCACGTCCATCCATCCATCCATCCATCCAACCCTCATCGGAATCGACCCATCCGTCCCCATTTCCAACCACATCGAATCGAACTAACGACTCTATCCGCAAGTACGGTCCGCGGCACATCGCGAGGCTACTTGTCCGACCGCACGCACACACACACGCGGTTGAAGAGAATCGGCACGGACGGACGCGACCCCTCCTGGTAATTCAACAGGGTTGGTGGTTATATATTTGCAAATACACACTGTGTAAATTGTGTTTCGAGTGGTGCTCGGTGATAATTTTTTTCTATGCCATCGATAAAATGTTTTAAGAGAATTGACGATAATCGAATCAACCCGTCGCCATTTTATATATATGTATATAAATATATAAGGGTGGTAGTTCGAATCAGGAGCACCGGCCAGACTCATCCCCGGACCGCAAAAGCAGCGGACTTTCGCGCGTTTTTATATTAAAAAAAAAAAACTTACAAGTGTTCCGATGTTCGTTTCTCGTCGACGTCCATTTCGGTGCGTGCGTGCGTGCGTGCGTGCGTGCGCACGCACGCACGCACGCACCTAATTATCAATGTCCACAATCGCGTTTTTGAATCGATTAAATCGAAAATCAAACCGTCGGACGCCGCCCGCCACATCGGACACCCGCGACGACGTGCGGCGGTTGTTAAAAAGCACGCACAACCCCATTTTTGTGTACCAATACCGGCACGGAAAAAAATCACAATCGCGGCCGGTGTCGGCCATATTTTTTCACGCGCACACACACACAACCGAAAAACATTTTTATACTTTTGGTCGGTGGAAATTTCGGCGTGTGCCATTAAATAAATCAATACGACGGGGATGGGGATTTGGGGATGAGATTGGGGGATGTGTGGGTGTTGGGGTAGGCCGATAGAGGCACGGGAACCACCGACTGATACTCGCACATATGTACGGATGGATGTATCTGATCGATTTTTTTTTTTTTGGGCCTCACGAGTCACCAAAAGATGGATCGAGCGATCGAAACGAATTTTCGGGATGGGAATGTCGAGTTGATGGATCGACGAGAGGGAATCGTGGAATTGGAGAAAAATGAATGAGATCGAAATCGGATGAGGGGTTTTGAAGATTTTTGCAAAAAACTGATAGGGTGTTTGTATTTGAACAAGTTTCGATTTTGAAAAAATAACGTCTAGTTTGAAAAATCGTACGGACTGTATTTGTAATCGTGAGATTTTTCCAAAAAATGTATTTGGTAGAGAATTTAACGACCTTTCGAACCCCGTTTGAAAAATGAAAATCGGATAAAGGACTTTAAAGATATTTCCAAAAAACTGAAAAGATGTCTGTGATAAAATTCTTTCAATTTCAGAAAAATCAATGTCTTTTTTGAAATATTCTCTCGGTTGTATTTTCAACCCTAAAATTTTCCCAAAAATTTATTTTATACAGAATTTAACGCCTTTTCGAACTCTGTATTAAAATTCAAAATCGGATGAAAAATTCTAAAGATATTTCCAAAAAACTGAAAATTTGTCTTTGATAAAATTCTCTTAACTTTAGAAAAAGCAATGTCTTGTTTGATAAATTCTCTCGATTGTATTTTCAACCCCAAAAATTTACCAAAAATGTATTTTGTACAGAATTTAACACCCTTTCGAACCCTTTTTGAAAATTCAAGATCGAATAAAAAATTCTAAAGATATTTCCAAAAAATTGAAAATTTGTCTGTGATAAATTTCTCTTAACTTTAGAAAAATCAATGTCTTCTTTGAGAAATTCTCTCGGTTGTATTTTCAACCCTAAAATTTTCCCGAAAATGTATTTTGTACAGAATTTAACGCCCTTTCGAACCCCGTTTGAAAAATGAAAATCGGATGGTGGGTTTTTAAGATATTTGGAAAAAACTGACAGGGTGTATTTTATAAACTTGCTTTCAATTTTGAAAAAATGAGTGTCTAGTTTGAAAATTCGTCCTGGCTGTATTTGTAATCCTGGAATTTTACAAAAAATGTATTTTGTACAGAATTTAACCCCCTTTCAAACCCCGTTTGAAAAATTAATATGGGATAAAAGGTTGTGAAGATATTTACAAAAAACTGATAAAATGCGTTTGATAAATTTGTCTCAACTTCAGAAAAAACAAACGCCTTATTTGAGACATCCCCTAGATCGTATTTTTAACCCTAAAATTTCCAAAAAAATGTATTTAGTACAGAATTTAACCCTCTTTCAAACTCTGTATTAAAATTGAAAATCAGATGAAAGATTCTAAATCTATTTCCAAAAAACTGATAAAATGTTTAATAAATTTTTCTTAACTTCAAAAAAAACAAACGTCTTATTTGAGACATCCCCTAGGCCGTATTTCCAACCCTAAAAATTCAAAAAAAATGTATTTTGTACAGAATTTAACCCTCTTTCGAATTATGTATTAAAAATTAAAATCAGATCAAAGATTCTAAATCCATTTCCAAAAAACTGATACAATGTTTGATAAATTTTATTCAAGTTTAGAAAAAAATTAATGTATTATTTAAAACATCCCCTAGGCCGTATTTCCAACCCTAAAAATTCCAAAAAAATGTATTTCGTACAGAATTTAACCCTCTTTCGAATTATGTATTAAAATTTAAAATCAGATCAAAGATTCTAAATCTATTTCCAAAAAACTGATAAAATGTTTGATAAATTTTATTCAAGTTTAGAAAAATTGATTGTCTTGTTTAAAACATCCCCTAGGCCGTATTTTCAACCCTAAAAATTCCAAAAAAATGTATTTAGTACAGAATTTAACCCTCTTTCGAATTATGTATTAAAATTTAAAATCAGATCAAAGATTCTAAATCTATTTCCAAAAAACTGATAAAATGTTTGATAAATTTTATTCAAGTTTAGAAAAATTGATTGTCTTGTTTAAAACATCCCCTAGGCCGTATTTTCAACCCTAAAAATTCCAAAAAAATGTATTTAATACAGAATTTAACCCTCTTTCGAATTATGTATTAAAATTTAAAATCAGATCAAAGATTCTAAATCTATTTTCAAAAAACTGATAAAATGTTTGATAAATTTTATTCAAGTTCAAAAAAAATAAATGTCTTATTTGAGACCTCCCCTAGGCCGTATTTTCAACCCTAAAAATTCCAAAAAAATGTATTTAATACAGAATTTAACCCTCTTTCAAACTCTGTATTAAAATTGAAAATCAGATCAAAGATTCTAAATCTATTTCCAAAAAACTGATACAATGTTTGATAAATTTTATTCAAGTTTAGAAAAAATTGATTGTCTTGTTTAAAACTTCCCTTAGGCCGTATTTCAACCCTAAAAATTTCCAAAAAAATCTATTTCGTACAGAATTCAACCCTCTTTCGAATTACATATTAAAATTGAAAATCGGATACGAGCCTCTCAAGCTAAGTGTATATTTGCGAAATGTCTCTTCAGAACCAACCACCGTCCGTCTCGTCATCCCGTTTCCGTACCTGGAGGAGCGCCACCGACCGGTCCGGATCTATGTTTTCCCCCGAACGCAGCGACAAACAAAATACATTATGAAATCCAATCACCCTGTATGTAATTCTGTATTTATGTACGAGAGGCTCGTATGATTGTGCGTTTTTTTTCCCACGTGCGCGGGATAGAAATGTAGGTAGGTAGGTTGGGAGGGATGGACGGATAGATAGATAGGTAGATAGATAGATGGATGGATAGATGTGACCGGCAGCGGACCGAAACCGGGCCCGGATTGGAAAAACGAGTCGAGCGGGGGGTGGTTGGTTCGGCGGACACACACATTTCCAAAAAAAAAAAAAAATAGAGAGTGAGTGAGTGAGTGGGTGAGCGAGTGTCGGTCGGTCGGTCGGTCCGTCCGCAGAGTGAAAAAATATAGCAAGTGCGCGTCGAAAAAATAAAATGTAAATTTAAAATATTGTCACCCTTTCGCTATATAAAATGTGCGTAAATCCCTGTGGGGTTGTCACAACATCGAATCATCGAATGCCGCCCCGCGCGCACGGACGGACGGGCGGGCGGGTGGCGTGCGATCGGGGTACGGGCGACGTAACAACCACCGCGGGGTGAGGGTGGAAAAAAAAATTTTTTTTTTCACCACTCTTTAATATCGACGATAGACAATGACGACGGACGGAAATTCACGGTTCGAATCGAACACGCGATCGTACGGAACGATCGATTTCGATCGAGGCGGCCGCGATGGGAAATTAAGATGAACGTCGGGCGATTAAAATGGCGGCGTCGAGAAACGTCAAAATTCGACTTTAATCCGGGGGGTTTATTTCAACGATTCCGGAGGTATTTCGACCGGACTTTTTATCAAATAACATCCGTCCATTTCTGTCCATCCGTGGGTTAAGAAATCAATTGGAAAAAAGTCATCTTTCAACACTTTCTGCAGACGTACGCGCTATCCAAAAGTGACGCTTGAATTTTGAATTTCATTGAAAATCAACGAAAAAAAATAAAAAAGAATGGGATTGGAAAAAGTCATCTTTCAACACTTTCTGCAGACATATGTCCTATCCAAAAGTGACGCCTAGATTCAAACATATGCGCTATCCAAAAGTGACGCTTGGATTTGAATTTCATTGAAAATCAACGAAAAAAAATAATAAAGCATGTTTTTTTGGAAGATATTTCGATCTGACTTTTTACCAAACAACAGTCCTCAATTTCTAACCAACAATTGGTTAATAAATCAATTGCAAAAAAGTCATCTTTCAACACTTTCTGCAGATATACGCGCTATCCAAAAGTGACGCCTAGATACAAAAAATATGCTCTATCCAAAAGTGACGCCTGGATTTTGAATTTCATCGAAAATCAACGAAAAAAAATTAAAAAGCATGTTTTTTTTGGAGGTATTTCGATCCACATAACATACATCCATTTCTGTCCATCCATGGGTTAATAAATCAATGGGAAAACGAGTCATCTTTCGACACTTTCTGCAGACGTACACTCTATCCAAAAGTGACGCCTAGATACAAAAAATATGCTCTATCCAAAAGTGTCGCGTGGATTTGAATTTCATTGAAAATCAACGAAAAAAAATAAAAAACGTATGTTTTTTTGGATGTATTTCAATCAAATAGACTTATTACCCACATAACATACGTCCATTTCTGTCCATCCGTGGGTTAATAAATCAATGGGAAAAAAGTCATCTGCAAACATACGCGCTATCCAAAAGTGACGCCTGGATTCAAAAAATATGCTCTATCCAAAAGTGACGCGTGGATTTTGAATTTCATTGAAAATCAACGAAAAAAAAATAAAAAAACGTATGTTTTTTGGAGGTATTTCAAACAGACTTATTACCACATAACATACGTCCATTTTTGTCCATCCGTGGGTTAATAAATCAATGGGAAAAAAGTCATCTTTCAACACTTTCCGCAGACGTATGTGCTATCCAAAAGTGACGCCTAGATTCAAAAAATATGCTCTATCCAAAAGTGACGCCTGGACTTTTAATTTCATTGAAAATCAACGAAAAAAAAATAATAAAAGCATGTTTTTTTTGGAGATATTTAGATCGGACTTATTACCACATAACATACGTCCATTTCTGTCCATCCGTGGGTTAATAAATCAATGGGAAAAAAGTCATCTTTCAACACTTTCTGCAGACACGTATGCACTATCCAAAAGTGACGCCCAGATTCAAAAAATATGTTCTATCCAAAAGTGACGCCTGGATTTGAATTTCATTGAAAATAAACGAAAAAAAATAAAAAAAGATGTTTTTTTGGAGGTATTTCAAACAGACTTATTACCCACATAACATACGTCCATTCCTGTCCATCCGTGGGTTAATAAATTAATGGGGAAAGAGTCATTTTTCAACACTTTCGCGACCATACTTGATATCCAAAAGTGACGCCTAGTTTCATAAATCAAAGACTGTATTAAAAAAATTACAGTTGTGCTTTTTTTGAAAAAAATTAAATAACGCCTGATTGTCTACTTGAAATCATTTGAAATTTGGGTATTTTGTAGAGAATTTAATGCCCTTTCGAACGATGTATCGTCGATTAAATTTCTATGAAGAGGCGATTAAGTATTGTCAAAAAAACTGTTTTAAGAAAATCGAAAAAATTAGTTAATTTTTTTTTAGAACAAATAAAATAACGCCTGATTGTGTACTTGAAATCATTTGAAATTTGGGTATTTTGTAGAGAATTTAATGCCCTTTCGAACGATGTATCGTCGATTAAATTTCTATGAAGAGGCGATTAAGTATTGTCAAAAAAACTGTTTTTAAAAAAATCAAAAAAATTACAGTTACATTTTTTTTAGAAAAAATAAATAACGCCTGATTGTGTACTTGAAATCATTTGAAATTTGGGTATTTTGTAGAGAATTTAATGCCCTTTCGAACGATGTATCGTC
The DNA here is from genome assembly GCA_029203775.1 of Neoneuromus ignobilis. Taxonomy (NCBI): domain Eukaryota; kingdom Metazoa; phylum Arthropoda; class Insecta; order Megaloptera; family Corydalidae; genus Neoneuromus; species Neoneuromus ignobilis. Next base: position 969,379 of record CP092098.1, read on the forward strand.
GATTAAATTTCTATGAAGAGGCGATTAAGTATTGTCAAAGAAAAAACTGTTTTAAGAAAATCGAAAAAATTACAGTTAAATTTATTTTAGAAAAAATAAATAACGCCTGTTTGTGTACTTGAAATCATTTGAAATTCGGGTATTTTGTAGAGAATTTAATGCCCTTTCGAATGATGTATCGTCGATTAAATTTCTATGAAGAGACGATTAAGTATTGTCAAAAAAACTGTTTTTAAAAAAATTACAGTTACATTTTTTTTAGAAAAAATAAATAACGCCTGATTGTGTACTCGAAATCATTTGAAATTCGGGTATTTTGTAGAGAATTTAATGCCCTTTCGAACGATGTATCGTTTATTAAATTTCAATGAAGAGGCAATTAAGTATAAAAATTATTAAAAAAATCAAAAAAAATAGTTACATTTTTTTCAAAAAAATTAAATTATTTTTTTGGTTTAAAAAAAAATCGAATTTCTTACAAATTCAAGTACAAATAAAAACAACATTAAATATGAATATCGACAATCTGTCTCTTTCTCTATGTGTGTTTGAGAGAGAGAGGGAGAGAAAGAGTGTATATTTGAATATTTTTGTATTTACATCGAATTTCAATCGATTTTTTTCAACAATTTTCGATTTTTTTTATAAAAAAAAATCGACCGAAATGTCAATCCTCGTCTCTCTGTTCGATGAAATTCTGCGAATCTTCCAGATTTTCCCCAAATAATAAACAAAAATAGTTCTATTTACACACACGCGTACGTTTTTCCCCCACGTTTTTTTTTATGTACAAATTTTTTTCTCCATTCGTCCGTGCACGACCGATTGATTCGTCGCCGCCGAATGTGTTCCTAAACGCGCATTAAATAAAGCCCCCGCCGTCCGTTTTTAATCGGCGATTCTTAACGAATTTTCCGACTAAACCGCTCGCTCGGTGGACCGGAAACTCGCCGGCGGGAGCGACGGGAATGGCCGAGAAGTCGGCGTCCGGGTTCGATCCGGCACCGGATCGTCGCGATGATCGGCCTGTATGACGACGCTTCGACCCCCCAATCCGTCCGCCTCGCACGAACGAACGAGTGGTCGTCGGTTCGATGTTTACGTCCGTAATACGTGATTTTTAATCCAATATTTAACACTTCATTTGACAGTTCTTTTGATACGCGGCCGTGAAATCGTATCAGTTATTTGAGAATCGTTTGATGTCCGAATTTAAATCATACGTTTTGATAACAGAAAAGATTAGGCCGGCGGATCTACCCTCTCTCTCAATATCTACCCTCTCTCTCTCTCGTTTCATGCGAAACGAGCATCGCACACCACCCACCAACCCCCAAACACACACATTTATTTATATATGAAAAAATCGAAATATTCTAATGAAAAAAAACCGACATTTTTTTTGAAAAAATCAAAAATATGCGCTATCCAAAAGTGACGCCTAGATACAAAAAAATACGCGCTATCCAAAAGTGACGCCTGGATTTGAATTTCATTGAAAATAAACGAAAAAAAATAAAAAACGTATGTTTTTTTGGAGGTATTTCAAACAGACTTATTACCACATAACATACGTCCATTTCTGTCCATCCATGGGTTAATAAATCAATGGGAAAAAAGTCATCTGCAAACATACGTGCTATCCAAAAGTGACGCCTAGATACAAAAAATATGCTCTATCCAAAAGTGACGCCTCGATTTTGAATTTCGTTGAAAATCAACGGAAAAAAATAAAAAGCATGTTTTTTTTGGAGGTATTTCGATCCACATAACATACGTCCATTTCTGTCCATCCATGGGTTAATAAATCAATGGGAAAACGAGTCATCTTTCGACACTTTCTGCAGACGTACGCGCTATCCAAAAGTGACGCCTACATTACAAAAAATATGCGATATCCAAAAGTGACGCCTGGATTTTGAATTTCATTGAAAATCAACGAAAAAAAATAAAAAAACATGGTTTTTTTGGAGGTATTTCGATCCACATAACATACGTCCATTTCTGTCCATCCATGGGTTAATAAATCAATGAGAAAACGAGTCATCTTTCGACACTTTCCGCAGACGTACGCGCTATCCAAAAGTGACGCCTAGATACAAAAAATTATGCGCTATCCAAAAGTGACGCCTCGATTTTGAATTTCATTGAAAATCAACGAAAAAAAAATTAAAAAAGCATGTTTTTTTTGAGGAATTTCGATCAGACTTGTTACCAAATAACATTCCTCAATTTCTAACCAACAATTGGTTAATAAATCAATTGGAAAACGAGTCGCTTTTCAACACTTTCTGCAGACATACGCGCGACATTTTTTTTTTAAAAAAATCAAATAACGCCCGTTTACGCGGTTGAAATAGTTTGAAATTTGGGTGTTTTGTAGAGAATTTAAAGCCCTTTCGAACGGTGTATCGTTGATTAAATTTCGATGGAGAGACGATTAAGTTTTGTCGAAGAAACTGTTTTGAAAAAAAATCGAAAAAATTATAATTACATTTTTTTCAACAAAAATTAAATAACGCCCGTTTGTCCGGTTGAAATTGTTTGAAATTCGGATATTTTGTAGAGAATTTAATGCCCTTTCGAACGGTGTATCGTTGATTAAGTTTCGATGGAGAGACGATTAAGTTTTGTCGAAAAAACTGTTTTGAAAAAAATCGAAAAAATTATAATTACATTTTTTTCAAAAAAAATTAAATAACGCCCGTTTGGGCAGTTGAAATAGTTTGAAATTTGGGTATTTTGTAGAGAATTTAATGCCCTTTCGAACGATATACGATTTATTTCATTTCTATGAAGAGAAATTAAAGAATTGGCAAATAACTTTGCTTAACCAAAAATCAATAGAATTACAAATTTTTTCAAAAACAAAAAAATTAATAACGGCCATTTGCATGGTTCAAAAAGTCTGGAATTTGGGTATGTTATAGGGAATTTAACGCCCTTTCCAACGATATACAATTCATCGAATTTCCATGAAACGAAATTAAAGAATTGTGAAATAAATTTCCATAACCAAAAATCAACAGAATTACAAATTTTTTCAAAAACAAAAAAATTTATAACGGCCATTTGCATGGTTCAAAAAGTCTGGAATTTGGGTATATTATAGGGAATTTAACGCCCTTTCCAACGATATACAATTCATTGAATTTCCATGAAACGAAATTAAAGAATTGTGAAATAAATTTCCATAACCAAAAATCAATAGAATTACAAATTTTCTCAAAAACAAAAAAATTAATAACGTCCATTTGCATGGTTCAAAAAGTCTGGAATTTGGGTATGTTGTAGGGAATTTAACGCCCTTTCCAACGATATACAGTTCATTGAATTTCCATGAAAAGAAATTAAAAAATTGACAAATAAATTTCCATACCTAAAAATCAACAGAATTACAAATTTTCTCAAAAACAAAAAAATTAATAACGTCCATTTGCATGGTTCAAAAAGTCTGGAATTTGGGTATGTAGTAGGGAATTTAACGCCCTTTCCAACGATATACGATTTATTGAATTTCCATGAAACGAAATTAAAGAATTGTGAAATAAACTTCCATACCCAAAAATCAATGAGTTACAAATTTTTTCAAGAATAAAAAAATTAATAACGGCCATTTCCATGGTTCAAAAAGTCTGGAATTTGGATATGTTATAGGGTATTTAACGCCCTTTCCAACGATATACAGTTCATTGAATTTCCATGAAAAGAAATTAAAAAATTGACAAATAAATTTCCATACCTAAAAATCAACAGAATTACAAATTTTCTCAAAAACAAAAAAATTAATAACGTCCATTTGCATGGTTCAAAAAGTCTGGAATTTGGGTATGTAGTAGGGAATTTAACGCCCTTTCCAACGATATACGATTCATCGAATTTCCATGAAACGAAATTAAAGAATTGTGAAATAAATTTCCATAACCAAAAATCAATAGAATTACAAATTTTCTCAAAAACAAAAAAATTAATAACAGCCATTTGCATGGTTCAAAAAGTCTGGAATTTGGATATGTTATAGGGAATTTAACGCCCTTTCCAATGATATATGTTTGATTGAGTTTCTGATACGGGATCTAACACCAAATCGCCAAAAAGAACTCTTATTCGATTTTTTGTTCCAAATCTGGAAATCTGGATCAAAAAGCAACATCGACGAGCCGTCGTACCCGAAAACGCACCACCCACCGCACTGCAAATCGTTCCCGAGTCGAGTGTCGACGTCCCGCCGTCACCCGTGATCGACGTCCCGCCGCGCCGCCGAAAAAAAGAATTACAATAAAAAATCTAATTGTCTGGTTGTCAATCGGCCGAGACCGCTAGGTGGTCCTCGACGCAATTGAGGGTACTTGCGGCGACGTTACCATCTGTCGATCGGAAATCAACTTATTATGTAGGGCGTACGGGATGGATGACGACGCCGACACGTAACTGGTTTTTAATTCCGAGCGCGGAACACACCCCCTGCTCGGCTCGATTACCGTACGGGACCTCCTCGAGATTCCCCCAATCCGACCGAATGCCCTCCGGAAACGTTTTGCATGCGCGCATCTTCGTAAATCCGATGTGTGTGTTTGAAGGTGACGACAAGATGGCCGACGCGAGTCGTAAATGGAATTAATTGGAGTGATTTTCGAAGGGTTGCGAGGCGATTGGGTGAAAAATGTCAACGGTTTCGATAATGGACGGTTTTTAATATTCATCTGCTTGTGGTTGATTCTTACGAGAAACGAGTTTTGAAGAGTTTGGGGGGAAGAAACGAACACGAAGTGGATTTTGTGGAGAAAAATCGGGTGAATTGATCAATTGAAGTAAAAACAACGATCATTTTGGTCCAAAATATTGGGACAATTGACAATGGTGGATTTAAAAACAATTTGAAAATCAAATATTGATCAAAATTGATCAAAACGAGCATCAAAAAAAAATGATCAATCGAAATAAAAACCAAAATCAGTTTTGGTCCAAATTGGGACCCATTTTGGGACAATTGACAGGGGTTGATTTTGAAATCGACTTGAAATCCCAATATGGATGAAAATTGATCAAAACGATCATCAAAAAAAAATGATCAATCGAAATAAAAACCAAAATCAATTTTGGTCCAAATTGGGAACCATTTTGGGACAATTGACAGGGGTTGATTTTGAAATTGACTTGAAATTCCAATATGGATGAAAATTGATCAAAACGATCATCAAAAAAAAATGATCAATCGAAATAAAAACCAAAATCAATTTTGGTCCAAATTGGGAACCATTTTGGGACAATTGACAGGGGTTGATTTTAAAATTGACTTGAAATTCCAATATGGATGAAAATTATCAAACGATTATCAAAAAAAAAAGTGTTAAGATCGAAACAACAACACTCAATTTTAACCAAAAACGTGATTTGATTTCACAGCGATGGATCGGAAAAGTGATTGGAAAATCGTATTTGGATGAAAATTTCATTGGATTGATCATCAAGAACCATCAAATCGATCGAAAACAAACCGACAATCAATTTAATCAAAAAAAATTATCAATTTTTCAAAACTTGCCAATCGCCAGCGGTGGATCTGAAATCCGATCCATAGCTCCAAAACGGTTGAAAATCGGTAAGTGTCGTGGATATGCCAATAGAATCAGATCGGTGTGAAAAAAAATCATGTACTGATCACCGGTTCGACTCCCGGCGACCGTACGAAAAATCAAAAAAGTGTATATGTGTCTGTATGCATCAATCGTCGCGACAATAAACACACGACGGCTCGCGTCGTCGATTCCGTACATCGTCAGCAAAAGTATTGGCTCACTTAAAATTTCATCATATTGTCATTTAGATAAGAAATATGTTCGTTTCGGCTTATCAGCGCGTCAATTTCGCGCACATTTTTACAGCCATTTATCTGCGAATGTGTTTCGATATTAATATTCGGTCGACGACTGTGCGAATTTCTTACGCTGGTTCGATTGTTGCGGTCGGATTTTTCCATAAAATGTTATATAAAATATATTTATTTGGAACGTGTGTGTGTGTGTGTGTGTTTCGAGTGGAATTGATGCAAAAGACAAACACATGATTCTGTTTGTTCCCAATTAATACTTGTTAAGTTTGACTAACCATAGCAAATTTTTAAGTAGGTTTAATAAAATAAATATATAGCATGACGCGATCGTTGTAGGTGTTTTTACTTCATTGCCATAAATTGAGTTGCTAATTCTTAATGTGTCGAATTGATACGATTAAACTGTGGGAATTTATATATATATATATATATATATATATATATATATATATATATATATATATATATAGGAATTTATTTATCTCTAAGTGTGATAGAAATTTAAATTAATTTCCATGTTAATTTCGGTCATGGATAAAAAAACAGTAAACAAATATATATTATGTATCCTAAGATAGCCATGATTTGTCGATTATGAATTTTGGCGCGAATTACGTATATATTTACAAAGAGAGAACTTGTTTCTCTAAGTGTGATAGAAATTTAAATTAATTTCCATGTTAATTTCAGTCACGGATAAAAAAACAGTAAACAAATATATCTATGTAGCCATGATTTGTTGATTATATGAATTTTGGCGCGAATTATTTATTTATTTATATATAAAAATAATTCTATATTAAATAAAAATGAAAAACAAGAAATAAGAAAAAATGAGAAATAAAAAACTCATGAATTTGGAAAAAACAAAAAAAAAATTCCATGTAACCATGATTTGTTGATTATATGAATTTTGGCACGAATTATTTATTTATTTATATATAAAAATAATTCTATATTAAATAAAAATGAGAAATAAGAAAAAAATGAGAAATAAAAAACTCAGGAATTTTGAAAAAAAAAGAAAAAATACATGTAGCCATGATTTGTTAATTATATGAATTTTGGCGCGAATTATTTATTTATTTATATCTAAAAATAATTCTAAATTAAATAAAAATGAGAAACAAGAAATAAGAAAAAAATGAGAAATAAAAAACTCAGGAATTTAGAAAAAAAACGAAAAAAAAATATCCAAGTAACCATGATTTGTTGATTATTTGAATTTTGGCGCGAATTATTTATTTATTTATATACAAAAACAATTCTATATTAAATAAAAATGTAGATGATAAAGACAGATCATAGTCAACCATTGATCCAAGAATGAGATAAAACGTTCGATTGTCCACAGACGACTCGATTATTGACAAATAATTATAAACGAATAATGTACTAATCAAATGAAAAAAGATAGAGCGATTGCTTGATCCATTAACGTGTGAGTGACAAATATATATTTATAAGATTTTTCCCAGGTTAGAAATTAAAATCGGAAAATTATAAAAAGACAGTAAAATAAAAAACATGACACATTATTGTCGAGAGAGAAAAAAATACACACAAGAAACTCCGGATTAATTTATCAGAATTTGGTAACAAAAAAAAAGTATGAGTTTTGGTAGAAATTATTTATTTATTTATATCTAAAAATAATTCTATATTAAATAAAAATGAAAAACAAGAAATAAGAAAAAATGAGAAATAAAAAACTCAGGAATTTGGAAAAAAAATCAATGTAGCCATGATTTGTTGATTATATGAATTTTGGCGCGAATTATTTATTTATTTATATCTAAAAATAATTCCATATTAAATAAAAATGAGAAACAAGAAATAAGAAAAAAATGAGAAATAAAAAACTGAGGAATTTGGAAAAAAAGAAAAAAAATTCCATGTAGCCATGATTTGTTGATTATATGAATTTTGGCACGAATTATTTATTTATTTATATCTAAAAATAATTCTATATTAAATAAAAATGAGAAACAAGAAATAAGAAAAAAATGAGAAATAAAAAACTCAGGAATTTTGGAAAAAAAATATCCATGAAGCCATGATATGTTGATTATATGAATTTTGGCACGAATTATTTATTTATTTATATTTAAAAATAATTCCATATTAAATAAAAATGAGAAACAGGAAATAAGAAAAAATGAGAAATAAAAAAATCAGGAATTTTGAAAAAAAAAGAAAAAAATCCATGTAGCCATGATTTGTTGATTATATGAATTTTGGCACGAATTATTTATTTATTTATATCTAAAAATAATTCTATATTAAATAAAAATGAGAAACAAGAAATAAGAAAAAAATGAGAAATAAAAAACTCAGGAATTTTGGAAAAAAATCCATGTAGCCATGATTTATTGATTATATGAATTTTGGCACGAATTATTTATTTATTTATATTTAAAAATAATTCAATATTAAATAAAAATGAGAAACAAGAAATAAGAGAAAAAAATGAGAAATAAAAAACTCAGGAATTTTGGAAAAAAAATATCCATGAAGCCATGATATGTTAATTATATGAATTTTGGCACGAATTATTTATTTATTTATATCTAAAAATAATTCTATATTAAATAAAAATGAGAAACAAGAAATAACAGAAAAATGAGAAATAAAAAACTCAGAAATTTGGAAAAAAAAACGAAAAAAATCCAAGTAGCCATGATTTGTTGATTATATGAATTTTGGCGCGAATTATTCATTTATTTATTTATAAAAACAATTCAATATTAAATAAAAATGTAGATGATAAAGACAGATCATAGTCAACCATTGATACAAGAATGAGATAAAACGTTTGATTGTCCACAGACGACTCGACTATCAAACTAATTATAAACAAATACCAATATTGTACTAATATGATTATATGAGTGAGATAGAGCGATTGCTCGATCCATTTACGTGTAAGTGACAAATATATATATTTTTTTTTCTTTATCCAAAATGAAGTCGTGTACACAACGACGTCCATCTTATGCACACACATACGCGAATTAGCATGATAAATGAATTCCGATGAATAAATGAACCGGGGGCGCGGCTCGCACCAAAACACAAACAATACACCTGCGTTACGGCTATTAAATTGACGTATGGTCCAATATCTTGCGATATTGCACGACGTCGGAATGAAGGAAACGGGCGACGGCGGAGCAATAAACATGAATACTTGAATGTGAAAAACGTAGAAGGAGAAATATATAATAAACAAACTGCTGGACGTCGGAACCGAACCCGAGACGTGGAAAAACACCGACGGATCGACATGAATTATTGACGGAGTCCGACTGTCAATATTGATACAAGTCGCGGCGGGGTGGTTAATTAGACGGGGTGTCGGTATGACTTGTGTGTATATTTTTTTTTTAATTCTTAATTTTTTCCAGATAACAAACAGATGTAGAAGACAGAACAATGTGTAAGGAGATAGAAAAGATATGAAGATACATAACGAGTTGCGGGGGCATATCATACGTTGAAGAAAAGAAACACTGAAATATCAGAAGACAAAAAACACCAAAAGTTGAAAAAAAAGTTTTTTTTATTATTATGATTAAGTAGTGTATGAAATTTGGTAAGTACGTTTAAATCTCATCCAATTATTCATTTCAATTTCTTTACACATGATTAAACCGATTGGGTGTATTCACACTAGTCAACATACATACAGTATTCACGCCCATTATGCTCGTCTCACACCGTCTTATCGCCAAATTCTCCCACTTAAAGAAATTAGTTTGCGGGTAAGAGCGTGCGAGACGAGTGGTAATCGATCGTGAATACTGTATGAATGTTGACTAGTGTGAATACGCCCGTTGTCACTAACAAAAAAAAAAAAAAAAAAAAAAAACTCGAACGATAAGCAATTCTTGAAGAGATTGACAAAATTCGTTTGTGTTTGAGATGAAGAAAACAAAAAATTCGATTTTTAAATAATCGTAAATCGGATCTGTACTGATTTTCGATTTTTCGAAATGAGTACGGAGATGCGAGGAGAAAATAAATAAATAAATAATCAAATAAAAATAAATTGAAAAAGATAATCGAGATAATTATATGCACGTATGCAACCGTACGTGATTTAAACGCGTCCGACGTTGCATACGCAGCAGGCCGAGACGAAGAAAAACATAAATTGAGCGCATTAGCCTTGATCGCATGCAACCGCGTTGTACATGCGTGTGTATACGGTTGCATAAGTATACGGAATCTATTTTTTAAAGAAATAAACGACGCACCTTGATCGTATGCAACCGCGATTGACATGCACGTGCATACGGTTGCATAAGTAAGTGGTGTTTTTTTAAAAAAAAAAATTTTTTTTTTCGCATTTTTTTGGAAAATATCTCAGTGTTATATACATATATATGATTTATATAACACCATATAATTTAAAGTGTTCAATATCACTTGTTGTTCACTTGTTTTTATATATATATAAATATATTATATAATTATAAGGGAATGACTCGCTAATGCATATATGGTGATGCATCATCGTCATATATTTCTATTATAATCTAGATAACTTTCTAATATATATATATATAATATGTTACATGTCATTATTCAAAAAAGATACATGACTGGTTGTAGATGGATTGAATAACCGGACACAAGAACACGATTCTTAGGAAAGTAGTCGCTATAGTGTAGCATGAAGGCCGACAGCCTATTCGAAAAAAAAAATAAAAGTCTAGATCTTCACCAATCAGCGTGTGATGAATAATGACCAAATACACCCAGTGAATGGTAGCATTCGTTTGAGGCTTTCGTGTCAGTAGTGGATTGTTGATAATATGGGCTTTATGATGTGATATAAATACAATATATCACATACGAGAACCTTTTAATAAATATGGTAAAAAACACGATAAAAATTTTAAAATTTACCACACTTATCAAACAACTCTCATATATATATATTAGGTTGGCACAGTTCCAAAACAACTAATTTTTTTTTTTTTTTTTTTTTTTTATCTCAGTGTTATATACAGACATACATACATATTTACCAGATATATATATATATATATATATATATATATATATATATATATATATATATATATATATATATATATATATAGAGAGAGAGAGAGAGAGAGAGAGTGATCCAAATGTATAGATTTGTGTTTTAGAAATGAGAGATGTTAAAAAGAAACTGATCAAAATGTATTGTACTGTGATTTGTGTAGATTTGTTTTATTAAATAAGACTAAATATTTAATTCAAATTTTTTAAATATATTTTCCAAACTGTCATTACTTTTATTATAAATGTGTGTCCATCGTTCGTACATAAAAATGATGGCTATAAAAATGTGAATTCCAACTTTGAACGTAAAATTCATTTTTGAATAAATGACTGAATAAATGACTGAATAATGAGGTTTCTCATTCAAATTTTTTTAAATATATTTTCCAAACTGTCATTACTGTTTTTTATGTGTGTGTGTGTGTGTATGTGTGTGTATCTGTGTGTGTGTGTATAATACAATAATTTATTTTTATATAAAAAATAAAACCTACAAAATGTCCAACTTGTGTACACAAAATTCATAGCTTACTGCGAATTTCGTAAACGTCGACGAGATTTTTTTCAATTTAAAAAAAAAGAAGAAAAGAAATGACACTTACTTCTCTCTCAATTTGTTTAAATATATTTTCGAAAATGTCTTTACTGTTTTTTATGTGTGTGTATAATACAATAATTTATTTTTAATAAAAAAAATGTACAAAATGTCCATCGTACGTATACAAGATCATGGCCAACTGCCAAGTTTTCATACACCGAAAAAATGTTCTTCAATCAAAGAAAATAAGAGAAAAAACACATCTTTTTCATTTTTTTAAAAAAAAATGCCTTCTTTTTGAAAAATGTGTTCTTTTGTATATATATATATATATATATATATATATATATATATATATGTGTGTGTGTGTGTGTGTATATAGTACAATAATTTATTTTTTTTTAAAAAACGTACAAAATGTCCAACTTGTGTACACGAGAGTCATGGCTTACTGTGAATTTTTGAACGTAGATTTTTTTAATTAAAGAGAAGAAGAAATGATATTTAGTTTCTCTTTCAATTTTTTTTTTTTAAAATATATTTTCGAAATTGTCTTTACTGTTTTTTATGTGTGTGTGTGTGTGTGTGTGTATAATACAATTTATTTTTATTTTTTAAAAAAAAACGTACAAAATGTCCAACTTGTGTACACGAGAATCATGGCTTACTGCGAATTTTGGAAACGTCGACGAGATTTTTTTCAATTTAAAAAAAAGAAGAAAAGAAATGACACTTATTTCTCTCTCAATTTTTTTCATACATTTTCGAAAATGTCTTTACTGTTTTTGATGTGTGTGTAGAGTACAATAATTTGATTTTACTCAAAAAAAATTTATACAAAATGTCCGCCATACGTATGGAAATCATGGCTTACTACCCAATTTTCATTACGCCGAAAATTTTTTTTCAATTTAAAGATAAGAAATGACACTTATTTCTCTCTCAATTTGATTTCATATATTTTCGAAATTGTCTTTACTGTTTTTTTATGTGTATGTATAATACAATATTTTTTAAAAAAACTGTTTTTTATGTGTGTGTATATTTTATTATTTTAAAAAAATCGTACAAAATGTCCATCGTACACATGGCCAACTGCCTAGGTTTCATACGCCGAAAAAATGTTCTTCCATCAAAGAAAATGAGAGAAAAAAACACAGTTTTTTCAAATTTTTTTTGGAAATTGTCTTCACTATTCTCTATATACATTTGTGTCTAAGTGTGTATAATACAATAATTTATTTTATTACTTTTTTAAAAAAAATCGTACAAAATGTCCATCGTCGTACACAAAAATCACGGCCAACTGCCCAGTTTCCATACGCCGGAAAAATGTTCTTCAATCAAAGAAAATAAGAGAAAAAACACATTTTTTTCAAAATTTTTTTTTGGAAAAATGTTCTTCAATCAAAGAAAATAAGAAAAAAAACATTTTTTTCAAATATTTTTTTTTTTGGAAAATGTTCTTCAATCAAAGAAAATAAGAGAAAAAACACATATTTTTCAAATATTTTTTTTTGGAAAAATGTTCTTCAATCAAAGAAAATAAGAGAAAAAACACATATTTTTCAAAATTTTTTTTTCGGAAAAATGTTCTTCAAGCAAAGAAAATAAGAGAAAAAACACCATTTTTTCAAATATTTTTTTTCGGAAAAATGTTCTTCAATCAAAGAAAATAATAGAAAAACACATTTTTTTCAAAATTTTTTTTCGGAAAAATGTTCTTCGATCAAAGAAAATGAGAGAAAAAACACATTTTTTTCAAAAAATTTTTTCCGAAAAGTGTCTTCACTGTTCTCTGTATATATTTGTGTGTATAATACAATAATTTATTTTATTTTTTTTAAAAAAAAACGTACAAAATGTCCATCGACGTACACCAGAATCACAGCCAACTACCAACTTTGCATACGCCTGAGAGCTGCTATTCGTTCAATTAAAACAAAAGAGCGAAAACGACGTTTGTTTCTCTTTCAATTTTTTTTTATATATTTTCCAAAATGTCTTCCTCATTTTATATATATATATATATATATATATATATATATATATATATATAAAAAGAAATTAATTATTATGTCGATGTCTTTAATATAAAGTCTTTATGTACACCATAAAAAAATTGTATTTGATATATAATTTTTTTTTTATATACCATAGCACTCTTCGGATTTTTCCACATTATTATTACACGTCGTCTCGTCTCTGTTCCACGTACGGCTTCTTATCCGCGTACGCACTTACACTTATTTACACACACACACATTTATACATATATATATATATATATATATATATATATATATATATATATAAATTTATATCGAGAATCGTGTACGTATGTATGTTTCGAGCGAGTTGTACGAAAATTGTTGTGTACGTCGTCGTCGTCGTCGTCGTCGTTCGTTCGCTCGCTGGGAAATATTGATTTGTATAAAAAACGGCTATTAAAGCTTTAATATTTTTCAGATGAAGTGCAATACACTTTTATGTTTATTGCGTTCTGGCAACGATAAAAAAAAAAGAGCGCGCGAACGACGGGTACGGGAAGACCGGGAAGGCACGGCCGCCGCGATATCCGAGCCTATATTATTACCGTCGACCGTATCGCGAATTTATACTACTCCTGTATGAAAATATATATTAATGCCCCCGACGCGCACACACATATATATATATATATATGCGGATTGACGGATCGAGTACGATTTTTCGTGGAAAAACAGACGGCTTAACGTGAGAAAAGACGACTCGAGCGAGCGATCTTTCGCGAATTTGGTCAACGATGGATTATCAGAACGATCTGTCGATTTTAATGACTTGGATTTTTTTCCTCTTCGAGTGTTGAAAAATGAAAATGGGAGGGAAAAATATTGTCGAATCGTGATACAGTATGTCATGGGAAAACAAAAAGTTGTTAGATACGAATTCGATTGTTCGATAAACAAATATGGCTGGATATAAACAACAATAGGCGACTATGATCTCTCTTATTAATCGTTTATGGATTTTTTCTTTTTTTGAAAAAAAAATTATCAAAGAGTCTTTGGTCAGTGACAGGAATTGCTTGCAAAAAAAAAAAAAACAAAACATTAATTCGATTGTTTAATAAACAAATACAGACCAACTGTCATCTCTCTTCATTTTGAAAAAAAATCGAGGAAGCTCTGATCATCGAAATAAATTGTTTATAAAAAAAAAAAATTTCGTATAAATTCGATTGTTTAATAAACAAATACAGACCAATTGTGATCTCATTTTATTTTGAAAAAAATCAAGGAAGCTCTGATCATCGAAATAAATTGTTTACAAAAAAAAAAATTTGCACAAATTCGATTGTTTAATAAACAAATACAGACCAACTGTGATCTTTCTTCATTTTGAAAAAAAATCGAGGAAGCTCTGATCATCGAAATAAATTGTTTACAAAAAAAAATTCGCATAAATTCGATTGTTTAATAAACAAGTACAGACCAACTGTGATCTCATTTTATTTTGAAAAAATCAAGGAAGCTCTGATCATCGAAATAGTTTCCAAAAAAAATTTTTCGCATAAATTCGATTGTTTAATAAACAAATACAGACCAACTGTGATCTCTCATCACTTTGAAAAAAATCAAGAAAGCTCTGATCATCGAAATAAATTGTTTACAAAAAAATTTTCGCACAAATTCAATTGTTTAATAAACAAATACAGACCGACTGTGATCTCATTTTATTTTGAAAAAATCGAGGAAGCTCTGATCATCGAAATAAATTGTTTATAAAAAAAAAATCGCATAAATTTGATTGTTTAATAAATAAATCCAGACCAATTGTGATCTCTTTTTATTTTGAAAAAATCAAGGAAGCTCTGATCATCGAAATAAATTGTTTACACAAATTTTTTTCGCATAAATTAGATTGTTTAATAAACAAATACAGACCAACTGTGATCTCTCATCATTTTGAAAAAATCGAGGAAGCTCTGATCATCGAAATAAATTGTTTGCAAAAAAAAATTTAGCATAAATTCAATTGTTTAATAAACAAATATGACGATACGAAATGCGCAGGCAACTGTGATCTCTCTTATCAATCGTTTATGGATCATTTTTTGTTTTTTTTGAAAAAAAAATCAAGGAATTACTGATTATTTCAGGGAAAAAAAAGCATAAATTCGATTATTCAATAAACAAATATGACTAGGTATCCAGGATTTCTTGTACTGTCGTGTAAAAACGATCCTACCTTTTTTTGGAAATCGGGAAACGACTTGACTGTCTTTTTTTCGAAGAAAAAAATTTATACTCGAATATTTTTGTACTTGAAAAATACTTTTTTATATTCGAGAAAAAAGTGTTCGTATTTTCATACTCAAAATATGTTCTTATAATTAAAAAAAATGATAAGTGTTTTTACATTCAATAAAAAAATTTACCCAGAAAATATTTTTCTTTGTGGAATAAAAATATTTTTATACTCGAAAATATTTTTTTTATACTCAAAAAAAACATTTCATACTCAAAAAAACGTTCTTGTAATAAAAAAAAATGATAACCAAGTGTTTTTATATTCAAAAAAAAAATTATTACTCAGAAAATAATTTTCTATGTAGAATAAAAATATTTTTATACGCGAAAATAATTTTTTTATACTCGAAAAAATATTTTTATACTCAAAAAATGTTCTTATAACAAAAAAATAATATCTTATAATAAAAGTGTTTTTATATTCAAAAAAAATTACTCAAAAAATATTTTTCTATGTGGAATAAAAATATTTTTATACTCGAAAATATTTTTTTTATACTCGAAAAATATTTTTCATACTCAAAAAATGTTCTTGTAATTAAAAAAAATGATAATCAAGTGTTTTTATATTCAATAAAAAAAAATTACCCAGAAAATAATTTTCTATGTGGAATAAAAATATTTTTATACTCAAAAATATTTTTTTATACTCGAAAAAGACTTTTCAAACTCGAAAGATGTTCTTGTAATAAAAAATGATAAGTGTTTTTATATTAAAAAAAATACCCAGATTTTTCCCACTATTTTTCTATATGGAATAAAAATATTTTTATATTCAAAAATAATTTTTTTTATACTCAAAAAAAATCTACAATGATTTATTGACAATGAAATCGAATACTGACTCTTATTTTATTTGAAAATAACAAATAATTTAATCTTTTCTAAAACAGAAAACTAATTTTTGAATTTAAAATCATGTACATACCAAATCCCTGACAACAAATTCAAATTAACAATTCAATTAATTTTTTTTATACTCGAGAAATACTTTTCAGTACTCAAAAAAAAAAATTCTATAGAAGGATTTACTGACAAATCGAATATTGACCCAACTTTTTTTGGAAATAAATAATTTCATCTTTTTTTAAAGCAGAAAAACTGATTTTTGAATTTAAAATCATTTACATACAAAATCCCTGACAAATGACAAATTCAAATACTTAACAAATATATATTCAAATACTTAGACTCGAGTCTTTATTTTACTACTGGGAGAAAAAAATCTTTTAAAATTTTTCCACCATACAAAATAATTTTTTTTCAAACGATTTAAATTGATTAATGAATTTTTGGGACAATTTTTCGTGTAAAAAAATGAAAATAATTAAGATATTTTTGAAAAAATGTCTTTTGAAATGTTTCTACCAGACACAAAAAATTTAAAAAAAGTTTTTTTAAAATTCTTCTACCAGACAAAAAAAAATTGTCAAACGATTTAAATTGATTAATAAATTTTTGGGACAATTTTTCGTGTAAAAAATGAAAATAATCAAGATATTTTTGAAAAAACGTCTTTTGAAATTTTTCTACTAGACAAAAAAAAATTAAAAAAAAGTTTTTTAAATTCTTCTACCAGACAAAAAAAATTTGTTCAACGATTTAAATTGATTAATAAATTTTTGTGACAATTTTTCGTATAAAAAATGAAAATAATCAAGATATTTTTGAAAAAACGTCTTTTGAAATGTTTCTACCAGACACAAAAAATTTAAAAAACGTTTGTTTAAATTCTTCCACCATACAAAAAAAAATGTTCAAACGATTTAAATTGATCAATAAATTTTTGGACCAATTTTTCAAAACGAAAACAATCAAGACAGTTTTGAAAAAAAAAACAAATAAACAAACAAAATAATCGACTCACCGTACGTAGCGGGCTTTGAAACAGATTCGAAAAAAAAAACAAACAACACACACACAACTGACTTTGATCAACTGAAAAGAAAAGAGAAAGAAAAACAATAATTAAACGAAAATAAATACAATTTTACAAAAAAAAAAAAAAACTATTCATGGGCGTTTCGAATTTTATTTTTTTCGAAACTGGGACGATTTTCGTCCAGTACACCCATGAATTTTTTTTAAAAAAATTAAAATAAAATAAAATCGATTAAAAAATACATGCACATACAATCGTCGGTCTCGCTTTTTTTTCTATTTTAAAAAAAAATCGTATACAAAATCAAATATTCTGCAAAAGAGTGTGTAAATGTGTGTGTGTGAGTGTGTGTGTGTGGTACGCTGACATTTACAAACCGGTCGTCGTGTAAAATATACCTGCAGACCAAAACCCTACACACGTCGGAATCCACAGGTGTGTCGTGACATAACCCTACAAAAATGGTACGGCCGCGAGAGATCAACAAGTATCGTTCGGTCGCGGCGACGTCGTCGACGTCGCCGGTCGTAACCCGACGCCGACGACGTCGAAGTATCGGCCGGACCCGGTCCGATCTCTCCTCGCGCCCGATTCACCCGCGAATCGGGCGTAAAAAACGCCGAAAACAACAAAAACTGACGACGAGTCGAGACGGCCGTGGCTCGACGACGGCTGCTGCGGACGTGATTGGCCAGAGGAGGCGAAAACAACAGAAAACCAAAACAAAAAACGGAAAACAATAACGACTCTCACCTGAACGTGATTCGGAAACGACGCTACGAAAACATACACACATACATAACGTTCGAATGGCGGACAGAATCGTCCACCGGTATGAAACGAGAACGGGACGACGTTTTCGTGTCGCGATGTTGTATCGACGCTGGGTTATGTGTCACAACATCGACACACCGAGCGTCGACTTGACCCTACGTGCGTCTCTGTCGCACGCACGCGACGGCCGTAACGTCCGACAGGTGACGGTGCGCGTCTCGGCGCGGCCAACGTCGAAATTAGCGGCGCTGCCGTCGCGGCGCATCCCGTCGGCCGCCATGTTCGAAACGCGACATCGGCACGCGCGGACACGGACGGACGGCACGCGGACACGGACACGGACGTGCGTGTCGACACGCACGAGACGGACGAGCGACGAGCGACTCGCAAACGTCAGTGGTCTGACAGACGCTCGGGACGAAACGACACGGTAAAGTAGAGTTCGACACGTACCGACGTCCACTTAGCACGGACAAACACCTTTTTTTTGGATTTTCAAATTTCAATTTTCCTGTCATTCCAGGAAAAAACGACCTCGATTCCCATCATCCATCCCATTTGACATCTCTCGACATTCTAATACACAACCTGGAAACATTCGATCTAAACATCAAACGTTGATCCTAGAAAAATTCCACGAAACCCCATCGAACATCTTTACAATCGACTTTTGTACACTGGTCGACATGCATACAGTATTCACAGCCATTACCCTCTTATCCACAAACTCCCATACTTGAAAAATCAGTTTTTGTAACGAGTGATAATTGCCCGTGAATACTGTACGCGTAGGACCGATAAGTGTAATTGAAACATCCTCATCGGCCGTATTATTTCTTTCCGACCTTGTACCAGATTCTATATTCATTTGCAGTCCGACATTTCTTATTCAACGTACTGTGAAACATCTCGAATACTTGATTTACGTAACAAGTCGACGTCGATCCTGGAAAAATTCCACGAAACCCCATCGAACATCTTTACAATCGACTTTTGTACACTGGTCAACACGCATACAGTATTCACGACCATTACCCTCTTATCGACAAACTCCGATACTTGAAAAATCAGTTTTTGTAACGAGTGGTAACAGGCCGTGAATATTGTACGCGTAGGACCGATGAGTGTAATCGAAATGTCCTCACCGGCCGTATTATTCCTTTCCGACCTCGTAACAGATTCTATGTTCGAGTGCAGTCCGACGTTTCTTATTCGACGTACTGTGAAGCGTCTCGGATACTTGATTTACGTAGCGAGTCGATTTGATTCGTTTCACGTATAGAAAACTTGAATATCGTATGTCAGTTTTCAGTTACGCGGTGATATATACGCAAATACGTTTTTTACAATTGTCATTACGTAATTAAAAACCAACATACGGCAACAAAATCTTAAGAGGCACGACTAGTGTGACCGGCTGAAAAAAAAAGATGACTTTCGGGACTTTTTTAGAGAAAAGTGTTTTAAAATGTCGAGGATATATTTGTGCGTAAATAGTGTATACGTAGTAATTTTTTCGAATGAAAAAATTCGATCATTCGCCATCTCACGAGTCTCCAAAAAAAAAAAATATATATACCCCCATTCCGGCCTTCCCGGTGCCTGAAATTGAAAATAAAAAAAAGGTCGTTCAACTAGAAGGTTCTGCCTGTACGATGAAAAAGAATTGAAATTTGATAAAATGGCAGTTTTGGAGAGAAGGTTAGAATTTCGCTCGAAAATCTGCTGGTTTTTGTACGGCAAGGACTACTCATTCGGCTAGCGAAAACTACTAGTCGACGTGCGTACCATTACCTAAATTCGTTTTCAAGAAGGGCGGTGACGGGCCGTGAATACTGTATGAATGTCGGCGTGTGCGAATAAGCACCGATTAGTGTACGGTCCAAGTACCAGTCCGACCGAAATATCGATTTATTCTTTTACCTAGTGATCGTTTTGTCCGGTATAACTTTTTATAATGTAGATAGTTTTTTATAGTATGGATTTTTTTTGGCTACTGGAAAATGTACTCGCGTTGAAAATCTACGTACAAGTTAAAAAAATCCTTAAAAAGATTTTAGACCGGGTAATACTCATCCGGTATTCGACAAATTAAAGATGTATTGGGATTTTTCTGGTTAGTGCGAAATGTACTCGCTTCTAAACCGAACTCGGACTCGGTACAAAGTTGTACAAAACCCGTACGTGGATTTAAATAAAGTAAGAAAATCGAGAGTCCAGAAATCCAAGAGCGATATTCATCGTTATATTGAGATTTTTCTGTCTAGTGGAGAATGTACTTGCTTTTAAACTCGGTTCAAAAATATTTTTATTCCGTATAGAAAAATATTTTCTGAGTGAATTTTTTTGAATATAAAAACACTGGATTATCGTTTTTTTTATTACAAGAACATTTTTTAAGCGTGACAAGTTTTTTTTGAGTATAAAAAAATTTATTTTTGAGTATAAAAAAAATTTTTTTTTGAGTATAAAAATATTTTTATTCCACGTTTTTCTGAAATTTTTTTTTTAATATAAAACACTTGGTTATCATAAAGAATTTTTGAGCATGAAAAGTATTTTTTGAGTTTAAAAAAAATTATTTTTGAATATAAAAATATTTTTATTCCACGTAGAAAATTATTTTCTGAGTAATAAATTTTTTTTTTTTAATATAAAAACACTCGGTTATCATTTTTTTTATTACAAAGACATTTTTTGATTATGAAAAGTTTTTTTTTGAGTTTAAAAAAAAATATTTTTGAGTATAAAAATATTTTTATTCCACGTAGAAAATTATTTTCTGGGTAAATTTTTTTAATTGAACATAAAAACACTTGATTATCATTTTTTTTTTAATACAAGAACGTTTTTTGAGTATGAAAACTATTTTTTGAGTTTAAAAAAAAATATTTTTGAATATAAAAATATTTTTATTCCACGTAGAAAATTATTTTCTGGATAAATTTTTTTTTTGAACATAAAAACACTTAGTTATCATTTTTTTTAATTACAAGAACGTTTTTGAGCATGAAAAGTATTTTTCGAGTATAAAAAAAATCATTTTCGAGTATAAAAATATTTTTATTCCACACAGAAAATTATTTTCTGGGTAAATTTTTTATTGAATACAAAAACACTTGATTATCATTCAAGTTGTACGAAATCCTTACGTAGATTGAAATAAAAAATAAAAAAACCAAGATTCCAGAAATCCAAGAGCAATACTCATCCGTTATACTGAGATTTCTCTAATGGAAAATGTACTTGCTCTTAAACTCAACTCAGACTCGGTACAAACTTGTACAAAACCCTCCCGTAGATTGAAAAAATAAAAAAATCATGATTCCAGAAATCCAAGAGCAATACTCATCCGTTATACTGAGATTTTTCTAATAGAAAATGTACTTGCTTTTAAACTCAACTCAGACTCGGTACAAACTTATACAAAACCCCTACGTAGATTGAAATAAAATAAAAAAAATCAAGATTCCAGAAATCCAAGAGCAATACTCATCCGTTATACTGAGATTTTTCTAATAGAAAATGTACTTTTTTAAACTCAACTCAGACTCGTACAAACTTATAAAAACCCCTTTTTGAAATAAAATAAAAAAATTTTTATTCCAGAAATCCACAGCAAACTCATCCGTTATACTGAGATTTTTTTAATAGAAAATGTAAAACTCAACTTAGACTATACAATATTTTTACGTAGATTTAAATAAAATAAAAAAACAAGAAGAAATCCAAGAGCAATACTTTTATACTGAGATTTCTCTATAAAAATGTACTTGCTTTAAACTCAACTCAGACTCGGTATAAAACAAAACCCTTATTTGAAAAAAAAAAAAATTTTGATTCCAGAAATCCAAGAAATACTCATCCGTTATACTGAGATTTTTTCTAATAGAAAATGTACTTGCTTTTAAACTCAACTCAGACTATGAAAACTATATTGTACAAAACCCCTACGAGATTTAAATAAAATAAAAAAATCAAGATTCCAGAAATCCAAGAGCAATACTCATCCGTTATACTGAGATTTTTCTAATAGAAAATGTACTTGCTTTTAAACTCAACTCAGACTTTTTTATTGAAATAAAATAAAAAACTTCCAGAAATCCAAGAGCAATACTCATCCGTTATACTGAGATTTTTCTAATAGAAAATGTACTTTTTTGATTCAACTCAGAAAATATTGTACAAAACCCCTACGTAGATTTAAATAAAATAAAAAAACCAAGATTCCAGAAATCCAAGAGCAATACTCATCCGTTATACTGAGATTTCTCTAATGGAAAATGTACTTGCTCTTAAACTCAACTCAGACTCGGTACAAACTTGTACAAAACCCTCCCGTAGATTGAAAAAATAAAAAAATCATGATTCCAGAAATCCAAGAGCAATACTCATCCGTTATACTGAGATTTTTCTAATAGAAAATGTACTTGCTTTTAAACTCAACTCCTCGTAGATTGAAATAAAAAATAAAAAAAATCAAGATTCCAGAAATCCAAGAGCAATACTCATCCGTTATACTGAGATTTTTCTAATAGAAAATGTACTTGCTTTTAAACTCAACTCAGACTCGGTACAAACTTATACAAAACCCCTACGTAGATTGAAATAAAATAAAAAAAATCAAGATTCCAGAAATCCAAGAGCAATACTCATCCGTTATACTGAGATTTTTCTAATAGAAAATGTACTTGCTTTTAAACTCAACTCAGACTCGGTACAATATTGTACAAAACCCCTACGTAGATTTAAATAAAATAAAAAAATCAAGATTCCAGAAATCCAAGAGCAATACTCATCCGTTATACTGAGATTTTTCTAATAGAAAATGTACTTGCTTTTAAACTCAACTCAGACTCGGTACAAACTTGTACAAAACCCTTCCGTAGATTGAAATAAAAAAATCATGATTCCAGAAATCCAAGAGCAATACTCATCCGTTATACTGAGATTTCTCTAATGGAAAATGTACTTGCTTTTAAACTCAACTCAGACTCGGTACAAACTTGTACAAAACCCTCCCGTAGATTGAAAAAATAAAAAAAATCAAGATTCCAGAAATCCAAGAGCAATACTCATCGTTATATTGAGATTTTTCTAATGGAAAATGTACTTGCTTTTAAACTCAACTCAGACTCGGTACAAACTTATACAAAACCCCTACGTAGATTGAAATAAAATAAAAAAAATCAAGATTCCAGAAATCCAAGAGCAATACTCATCCGTTATACTGAGATTTTCCTAATAGAAAATGTACTTGCTTTTAAACTCAACTCAGACTCGGTACAAACTTGTACAAAACCCCTACGTAGATTGAAATAAAATAAAAAAAATCAAGATTCCAGAAATCCAAGAACAATACTCATCCGTTATACTGAGATCTTCCAGTCTAGTGGAGAATGTACTTGCTTTTAAACTCAACTCAGACTCGGTACAAACTTGTACAAAACCCTTCCATAGATTGCAATAAAATAAAAAGGATTTCGGAATTGTGAGAGAGAGTTTAAAGAACCACATGATGAGAGTAATTACAACAGAAGTGATTTTACCGTACAATCTACCTCACAACGTCCTGGAAACTGATTAATATTGTTCGACTCTACGCCAACAATCGCAAGGTACCGTCTGTCACAAATCCCATACCGGAGACTGTCCGAGTTTCGCTCGTTGCACCCAGCTAGAGCAGTCCTTCCGACGATCGTTTTCCCAACAACTACCTACCATTAGTACAAGAATTCCATCCACAATCGTTTTAAATCGAAAATTTTCAAAGGACGATTTTCGAGCAGTACCTCCACCGCCATCTGCACGCCACTAGCCGGACCGCCGTTCGAAAATGTGCGGCAAGTGGCGTCGTCGAACCGGGCCAAGGCCGGTTCTGGCGTCGCGAGATCGACGCCCGGCGTCGTTTGTATCCAGCGTCGGTCGGTTTCGATCCGCAACCGAAACAAGATGGTGGTCAAGTGACGGGGGCGGCGCGTTCTAACAATCGGAATCCGGGTGAATGGGCGACGTGCGAGATCGCGGATTTTGACAAATAATTCGATATTCTAAACATAGCACGTTAAGTTTATTTGTTGAGGACGTAGTGGCGGCTGTTTGGGAGAAAATCACACACACAAACACTCATACAAACACACACACACATTCGTTCGCATAGACGTGAATTCCTATCTGTCGAGATTCGCTGAATCGGCGGATTCCAGACTGCGAACTGCGCGCAGGTATAATCCGAATCGAGTATATTTATATCGTCAGCGTTTATATGGGTAACACGAGCGCGACCGCTCTGGCTCTCATCCAAAACCGTAACTCGGCCGAGTCACATAACCTCACAATCGAGAAAAACGGAAAACGCGTCCGCAAGTCTCATCGTTAAATATAAGATGTTATTGTTGTTGTTATATAGTTGAACGTACACCCACTTAAGTTCACACCGTCGCTATCTGGTCCGTCGAGCAAACGCGCACGCGAAATGGCAGCGGAGATCATGGCCAACGGAGGTGGTTCCAACGTAAACTGGGACCCAGGTAAATCGACCGGACGTCGTTTGCATGCTAGACCTAGACGTACAGTCGACATCGAACGTTCGCATGTCCGGTAGTAGTTCCGATACGGTAACTCCGATCGAGAACGCTTAGCGAGTAGTAACTAGGAAATTAGTGCTCGGAATAAAACTCTGTAAATAAAAACCGTTCTCTTTGTATTATTTTCATGTTTGGTTTTCAATAAAGCTTATTCGAATGTATTTTGTTCTTTTTTTTTATTTTCTATCGTTTCAGTTTCTCACGTTATTAATTTCTATCGCTGTTATCTAACGCTAACCTTACCGGCATCTCTCGATCTCGCACTAATCCCATAAACTACCGTACAGCTCTGTCCCGGCTCTTATCGTCGCTCCAGGACGCCAAGGAACTATCGTCGTCCGACGACGAGCTGACCTTCCTGAGCGACCTGCTGAAATCCAAGGAACTGCACGCGCTCGTCAGCGCTCACAACAAGATACTCAGCAGCGGCGCGAGCGACAAATTCTTCCCGCTCCTGTCGACCTCGATGCAAGTGATGATGGACGTGCTCGAAGTGTTGGCGCCGCGGACGCACGTGTCCGAGGATTGCAAGGAGCTGTTCTTCCTGCTGCAGAGGCCGCACATACAGGTTTGGTCGTCGGGATGCGCGCGTGAGTACGTACGTACACGTGTATACGTATTCGGTAGGGGATTCTCTGCGCGCACGACGCGGTCGCTCAGAAGGACTACTACCCGCATCTGCCGGAGATACCGGTCGAGGTCGACGAGGACGAGGAGACGATCAAGATCGTGCAGCTCGTCAAGAGCAACGAGCCGCTGGTGAGTAGGCAGAGATCGACGGTTTATGTGTACGCGGAGGTGTTTGTCGGAGGGGTCGTTGTACGTGCTTTGACAGTTCGGTCTCCTGGATGAAATTCGACCGAAAAAACACTTACTTATACGAGTATTTTCACATATATATAAATAGTTTCGAACCGACGCCATTTTAAAGTCCAAAAATTTGAAAAACATCCTGTTCGTAATTTACTCGGACTGTTACATGATGTAGCGACTTATAAATCATCTCCTTGAATAGAATAACGTAAATACACTTACCATGAATCGAAATAAACCTCAGGAAACACACAAAACCGCGAAAATCCATCACGAAAAGCACTTTTCCATTTCAAACGTTCGAATTTTCCGATTGGCCGACCTAACCTCTACCGTTAGTCGTACGAACTTTTTCGAATTTCGGCGCCATTTCGTTCGATTTTATGAAAATAAAATGATAATTAGACACATTTTCAGAGATTCCTCCCGTTAATTTCCTTAATTAATTCGATTCTAATCAACTAATTAACATATATTTCCCCACTTTACCAAAAAAAAAAAAAAACCGTAGATTGTATTTAACCTACAAAAGAAATTTCAACAACAATTTATAATGTAATTACTTGTATTTGATATTCTGGACATCCAGACGTTTGAAAAAAAACTACATACCGTGTTCTCCAGATGATTTACAGATCTGGACTCCCTTTCAAAGATCTTAGACCCTTAAAACAGTCCAAATGTTGCCGGTGGAATTGAATCTCAGTTCCGTGACACTCCTGGAAGTTTTCAGGAATGTACAAGGCCCATTCTCGTCTATAATCCAGTATGATACTCGATTCTTGTAGTTACTGGATGTGATCGTACTGAGTTTCAGTTCAATTGAAAGTACGGTAGTTTGTAAAATGATTTCTTGTTAAAACTCTCCGTACCAAATCTTTTAAACCACAATTATGCAAGTCTCATTCTCGTCTTTCCGTACCATGAAACTCCATTTAAAGTACGGTAATTTGGTCCTTTTAATCTGGAGTATCGGTAGTTTTCAAGAGTTGTCAATTATAACTAACGAACGTAGATAATTCAAGAGAAAACATGGAAAAACTACTTACAAAATGATTGAAACTAGGATTTTAGTGTTTTGTAAAATGACTTCTTGTTAAATCTCTCCGTACTAAATCTTTTAAACCGAATCAAAGATAGTTTCTTTGCCTGTTTCCGTACCATGAAACCCATTTAAACGGTCCTTGTAATCACTTGAGTACCGGTAGTTTCCAAGAGTTGTCAATTATAACTAATGAACGTAGATAATTCTAGAGAAAACATGGAAGAACTACTTACAAGACGTATAATTATATTTGATCGGCTCGACAAGTCTGTTACTAGGTTTGAAACTAGGATTTTGGTGTTTTGTAAAATGACTTCTTGTTAAATCTCTCCGTACCGAATCTTTTAAACCACAAAGATAGTTTCTTTGCCTGTTTTCGTACCATGAAACCCATTTAAACGGTCCTTGTAATCACTCGAATACCGGTAGTTTGTACGAGTTGTCAATTAGAACTAATAAGCGTAGATAATTCCTGAGAAAACATGGAAAAACTACTTACGAAATGTTTGATTGTATTCGATCGGCTTGAAACTAGGATTCAGTACGGTCCTCGATGTTTTTTTGGACCGGAGCTACGTTCAGTCTCGTACAGAAGAATCCGAATCCAATCCGACAGACACGTCCGCACTCTCTCCAGGTATAAAAGACATGTTATCCGTTTATTTATTTATCGAACGAGTCGTGTGTACGTATGGCTGCATCGCCGGCGCAGCGATCGGATCGTTCGAGTCTCCGGACTGTTTCGTTTCCTGATCCGATCGCTCCGTCGCCATGATCGAACGTTGAAACACGTACCGGTATTTTCATGCCTGTTTTATTACTTTGCTTGCAAGACCGGGGCTCAGAGCGCTGAGCCGATAGTGGTAAGTGTTCGTTTGTACGTTACGAGAAAGACAACCAAAACCCATGACAACTCATGCGAAAGAAACGCCCGGCTTGATTCCCTCCCCGTAGCACGTGCCGTAGTCGTTTGTGTTTTTCCGTCACGTAGTGAGCACGGTTCGAGTTGATTCGAGCAGCGGAATGCTAGATCGTTCGCTTGCGGAGGAGGTCGACGCGCGGTCGGTGTTTCTGGACGCGCGGGTCGATTTCCTGGACGCTCGCTTCGTACTGCTTTCCCATTTGTTATGTCGTTGTTGTTCGTTGTGCTCGTTTTCAGTTTCTCGCCTCTCTCGCTCTCTCTCTCTCTCGCACACACAGTTTGGTTTCGTTCTTTCGTTCGTCGTGTCGAAATGTGGCCAGGATCGGTCGGGATCGATCCTGGCTGTGTGTTCGAAATGACAGGGTTGCATTCTGGACGGTGGATCGTCGGGACTTGTCGTTTTTCGTGAATATCTCTGGAACCGATTGTCCGATTTGGGATTTTCGAAAAGATTCTTAAAGCCCATTAAATTCTCTATAAAATATATTTTTTTCGAAATTTAATATCGACAGATACGGCTTAAGCGAGAGCTCAAAATTGACACTCATTTTTATTGATTGTAAGGAAATTTGGGAAGTGCGCTTTGTTAATTTTTCGTCAATATCTTTAGAACTAAATGTCTGATTTGAAATTTTCAAAAAACATCTTAAAGGGCATTAAATTCTGTATAGAATATATTTTTTTCGAAATTTTCAATCGACAGATACGGCTTAAGCGAAAGCTCAAAATAGACACTCATTTTTATTGATTATGACGAAATTTGGGAAGTGCGCTTTGTCAATTTTTCGTCAATATCTTTAGAACTAAATGTCTGATTTGAAATTTTTGAAAATCGTCTTAAAGGGCATTAAATTCTGTGTAGAATATATTTTTTTCGAAATTTAATATCGACAGATACGGCTTAAGCGAAAGCTCAAAATAAACACTAATTTTAATTCATTGCGATGAAATTTAGGAAGTGCACTTTGTTAATTTTTCGACAATATCTTTAGAACTAATTGTCTGATTTGAAATTTTCAAAAAACGTTTGAAAGAGCATTAAATTCTGTATAGAATATATTTTTTTCGAAATTTTTAATCTACAGATACGGTTTTAACAAAAGCTCAAAATAAACACTCATTTTTATTCATTGTGACGTAATTGAGAAAATACTCACCGTGAGTTTTTGGCAAATATCTTTGGAACCACTGGTCCAAATTTGGATTTTTAAAAAGATTCGTAAACCCCATTAAATTCTCTACGACATACATTTTATTCAAAATTGTTTAACAATAATTACAGCTCTAGCAATCCCATCAATAGGACACACATTTTTTCAAATTGAATTAAAATAAACGAAATACTCACCGTGAGTTTTTGGAAAATATCTTTGGAACCACTGGTCCAAATTTGGATTTTTAAAAAGATTCTTAAACCCCATTAAATTCTCTACGACATACATTTTATTGAAAATTTTGTAACAATAATTACAGCTCTAGCAATCCCATCAATAGGACACAGATTTTTTCAAATTCAATTAAAATAAACGAAATACTCACCGTGAGTTTTTAGCAAATATCTTTGGAACCACTGATTCAAATTTGGATTTTTAATAAAGATTCTTAAACCCCATTAAATTCTCTACAACATACATTTTATTCAAAAAATTTTAACAATAATTACGGCTTTAACAGCCCCTTTATTAGGACCCCCCTTTTTTCAAATTGAATTAAAATAAACGAAATACACACCGTGAGTTTTTGGCAAATATCTTTTGAACCACTGGTCCAAATTTAGATTTTTAAAAAGATTCTTAAACCCCATTAAATTCTCTACGACATACATTTTATTCAAATTTTTTTAACAATAATTACAGCCTTAGCAATCCCATGAATAGGACACAGATTTTTTCAAATTCAATTAAAATAAACGAAATACACACCGTAAGTTTTTGACAAATATCTTTGGAACCACTGGTCCAAATTTGGATTTTTGAAAAGATTCTTAAACCCCATTAAATTCTCTATGAAATACATTTTTTCCAAATTTTTCTAACAATTATTACGACCCTAGCAATCCATTTAATTGGACATACATTTTTTCAAATTGAATTAAAATAAACGAAATACACACCGTGAGTTTTTGGCAAATATCTTTGGAACCACTGGTCCAAATTTGGATTTCAATAAAGATTCTTAAAGCTCATTAAATTCTGTACGAAATACATTTTTTCTAAATTTTCCTAACAATAATTACACCTCTAGCAATCCTTCTAATTGGATACAGATTTTTCTAACTGACAAAATACACATCGTGAGTTTTTCTCAGATATCTTTAGAACCCGTGCTCCGATCCCGAATTCCCAAACATCCCTCGAAAGAGCATCAAATCCTCCACAAAACCCGCCACTTTCGAACTTCCTCGCGTATCAGATACGTCCATGCCGCTCTCTGGAATTTTCCGTAAGTCTGGAAGATCCGTACGACCGATCGTCCCCGTCCAGAATGCACGTCAGTATCATCTCAAACATCTCATACAAGAATACGAGTCCTTGGAAGATGTTGGTTTCTTTGAGACTCGTCCGTGTGTCTGTCCAGGGCGCGACGATCAAGACCGACGAGGAGACCGGGAAGATCGTGATCGCGAGGATCATGCACGGCGGCGCCGCCGACCGGTCCGGTCTGATCCACGTCGGAGACGAGGTCGTCGAAGTCAACAACATCAACGTCGAGGGGAAGACGCCCACCGACGTGCTCACCATCCTGGTACGTGCGAGCAGATCTTCCACGCGACCTTCCACATCCTCGGTAACGATCCGAACTCCTTCCGTAGCAAAATTCCGAGGGGACGATCACGTTCAAGCTCGTGCCGGCCGATAACAAGATCGGAGTCCGCGAGAGCAAGGTCCGAGTTCGAGCCCATTTCGATTACAACGCCTCGAACGATCCGTACATCCCTTGCAAGGAGGCGGGACTCGATTTCGGGAAGGGAGACGTGCTGCACATCGTTTCACAGGACGACGCCTATTGGTAAATATCGACATTTTGAATGGAATCTGTGGAAGAGTACACTCGGTGATGGAATCCAGGTGGCAGGCGCGCAGGGAAGGAGATAGGAACATGAGGGCCGGTCTGATTCCGAGCCGGGCGTTGCAGGAGCGGAGGATCATCCACGAGAGGACGCAGACGCAGAAGGAGAACAGCGACGAAGGTAGATGTGTGGAAGAGTTGGTACACTTGACACTTGGGGGTTGCTTGGCAGGGCGTCGTCGATCGGGTTTTTTTGAAATATCTTGGCGACCGGTGGTCCGATTTTGAATTTTCGAACAGTGGCTTGAAGGGTATTGAATTCTGTATGGAATTTATTTTTTTCGGAATTTTATTTGGACAGGGACGGCTGTAGCGGGGCTCGAAAAAATATACTTGTTTTTCTAGGAAAAAATGACAAGATACACGTTATCAGTTTTTTCTAAATATCTTCGTAACCCTTGATCCAATCTCGAATTTTAAAAAAGGATCTTAAAGGGCATTAAATTCTGTACGAAATATCTTGTTTTCGAAATTTTATTCGACCAAATACAACCGTACCAGGATTTAAAATAAATACACATTTTTTTCTAAAGAAAAAAAATTACAAAATCAGTTTTTTCTAAATATCTTTTCAACCCTCCGTCCAATCTCAAATATTAAAAAAGCATCTTAAAGGGCATTAAATTCTGTACGAAATATCTTGTTTTTGAAATTTTATTCGACCAAATACAACCGTACCAGGATTTAAAATAAATACACATTTTTTTTCTAAAGAAAAAAATTATAAAATCAGTTTTTTCTAAATATCTT
This sequence comes from Neoneuromus ignobilis, assembly GCA_029203775.1. NCBI lineage: Eukaryota > Metazoa > Arthropoda > Insecta > Megaloptera > Corydalidae > Neoneuromus > Neoneuromus ignobilis. Next base: position 1,000,942 of record CP092098.1, read on the forward strand.
TTCAACCCTCCATCCAATCTCAAATATTAAAAAAATGTCTTAAAGGGCATTAAATTCTGTACGAAATGTCTTGTTTTCAAAATTTTATTCGACCAAATACAACCGTACCAGGATTTAAAATAAATACACATTTTTTTTCTATAGAAAAAAAATGACAAAATCAGTTTTTTCTAAATATCTTTTCAACCCTCCATCCAATCTCAAATTTTAAAAAAGCATCTTAAAGGGCATTAAATTCTGTACGAAATATCTTGTTTTTGAAATTTTATTCGACCAAATACAACCGTACCAGGATTTAAAATAAATACACATTTTTTTCTAAAGAAAAAAAAAATACAAATTCAGTTTTTTCTAAATATCTTTTCAACCCTCCGTCCAATCTCAAATGTTAAAAAATCATCTTAAAGGGCATTAAATTCTGTACGAAATGTCTTGTTTTCGAAATTTTATTCGACCAAATACAACCGTACCAGGATTTAAAATAAATACACATTTTTTTTCTAAAGAAAAAAAATTACAAAATCAGTTTTTTCTAAATATCTTTTCAACCCTCCGTCCAATCTTAAATATTAAAAAACTGTCTTAAAGGGCATTAAATTCTGTACGAAATATCTTGTTTTTGAAATTTTATTCGACCAAATACAACCGTACCAGGATTTAAAATAAATACACATTTTTTTTCTAAAGAAAAAAAATTACAAAATCAGTTTTTTCTAAATATCTTTTCAACCCTCCGTCCAATCTCAAATATTAAAAAAGTGTCTTAAAGGGCATTAAATTCTGTACGAAATATCTTGTTTTCAAAATTTTATTCGACCAAATACAACCGTACCAGGATTTAAAATAAATACACATTTTTTTTCTAAAGAAAAAAAATTACAAAATCAGTTTTTTCTAAATATCTTTTCAACCCTCCGTCCAATCTCAAATATTAAAAAAGCATCTTAAAGGGCATTAAATTCTGTACGAAATATCTTGTTTTCGAAATTTTATTCGACCAAATACAACCGTACCAGGATTTAAAATAAATATACATTTTTTTCTAAGCAAAAAAAATTACAAAATCAGTTTCTTCTAAATATCTTTGCAACCCTCCATCCGATCTCAAATATTAAAAAAGCATCTTAAAGGGCATTAAATTCTGTATGAAATATCTTGTTTTCGAAATTTTATTCGACCAAATACAACCGTACCAGGATTTAAAATAAATACACATTTTTTTCCTAAAGAAAAAAATTACAAAATCAGTTTTTTCTAAATATCTTTTCAACCCTCCGTCCAATCTCAAATATTAAAAAAGTGTCTTAAAGGGCATTAAATTCTGTACGAAATATCTTGTTTTCGAAATTTTATTCGACCAAATACAACCGTACCAGGATTTCAAATAAATACACATTTTTTTCTAAAGAAAAAAAATTACAAAATCAGTTTTTTCTAAATATCTTTTCAACCCTCCGTCCAATCTCAAATATTAAAAAAGCATCTTAAAGGGCATTAAATTCTGTACGAAATATCTTGTTTTCGAAATTTTATTCGACCAAATACAACCGTACCAGGATTTAAAATAAATATACATTTTTTTCTAAGCAAAAAAAATTACAAAATCAGTTTTTTCTAAATATCTTTTCAACCCTCCGTCCAATCTCAAATATTAAAAAAGTGTCTTAAAGGGCATTAAATTCTGTACGAAATATCTTGTTTTTGAAATTTTATTCGACCAAATACAACCGTACCAGGATTTAAAATAAATACACATTTTTTTTCTAAAGAAAAAAATTACAAAATCAGTTTTTTCTAAATATCTTTTCAACCCTCCGTCCAATCTCAAATATTAAAAAAGTGTCTTAAAGGGCATTAAATTCTGTACGAAATATCTTGTTTTTGAAATTTTATTCGACCAAATACAACCGTACCAGGATTTAAAATAAATACACATTTTTTTCTAAAGAAAAAAAATACAAATTCAGTTTTTTCTAAATATCTTTTCAACCCTCCGTCCAATCTCAAATATTAAAAAAGTGTCTTAAAGGGCATTAAATTCTGTACGAAATATCTTGTTTTCGAAATTTTATTCGACCAAATACAACCGTACCAGGATTTAAAATAAATACACATTTTTTTTCTAAAGAAAAAAATTACAAAATCAGTTTTTTCTAAATATCTTTTCAACCCTCCATCCAATCTCAAATATTAAAAAAATGTCTTAAAGGGCATTAAATTCTGTACGAAATGTCTTGTTTTCGAAATTTTATTCGACCAAATACAACCGTACCAGGATTTAAAATAAATACACATTTTTTTCTAAAGAAAAAAAATTACAAAATCAGTTTTTTCTAAATATCTTTTCAACCCTCCGTCCAATCTCAAATATTAAAAAAGTGTCTTAAAGGGCATTAAATTCTGTACGAAATGTCTTGTTTTTGAAATTTTATTCGACCAAATACAACCGTACCAGGATTTAAAATAAATACACATTTTTTTCCTAAAGAAAAAAATTACAAAATCAGTTTTTTCTAAATATCTTTTCAACCCTCCGTCCAATCTCAAATATTAAAAAAGTGTCTTAAAGGGCATTAAATTCTGTACGAAATATCTTGTTTTCGAAATTTTATTCGACCAAATACAACCGTACCAGGATTTCAAATAAATACACATTTTTTTCCTAAAGAAAAAAATTACAAAATCAGTTTTTTCTAAATATCTTTTCAACCCTCCGTCCAATCTCAAATATTAAAAAAGTGTCTTAAAGGGCATTAAATTCTGTACGAAATGTCTTGTTTTTGAAATTTTATTCGACCAAATACAACCGTACCAGGATTTAAAATAAATACACATTTTTTTTCTAAAGGAAAAAAATTACAAAATCAGTTTTTTCTAAATATCTTTTCAACCCTCCGTCCAATCTCAAATATTAAAAAAGTGTCTTAAAGGGCATTAAATTCTGTACAAAATACATTTTTGGGGAAACTTAATTCAACCAGACCCAGCCATACCGTGGACTCAAAACAGTGACTACTTTTTAAAACACACTGACACAACGGCCATTTTGTTCGACTCGCATAACCGGCCCGTCGTCGGGACCCTCGGCAGGGTTGTGTTCTGTTTCAGCGATGCCCCTGTCGTCGTGCGGCCCGACGATGTCGACAACGCCGCCGTCGTCGCCGTCGCTGTCGCAGCGGTGCGCCGCCCCCAAAACTAAAAAGATCATGTATGATACAGCCGAGAACGACGACTTCGACCGCGAGCTCGTCGCCACGTACGAGGAGGTGGCCAAGCTGTACCCGCGCCCGGGCATCCGGCGTCCGATCGTGCTGATCGGGGCGCCGGGCGTCGGCAGGAACGAGCTCAAGCGACGGCTGATCGCGACCGACGTGGAGAAATACAGGACGCCGATACCGTGTAAGACTTCTTCCACTGCACCAGGTCTTCTAAACACAGACATTTGAACGAGAATTTCGTTTTTTATTTTTTACAAAGGACCCAGGACATATTTTTCCAAAATTTTTTCATAATCCTGTTACAAGAATAGGACGTAATCTAAATTCAATATAAAAATCGTTTGACTGATTCGGGATTCGAACCCAGACTTTGGGACGAGAATTTCGTTTTTTATTTTTTACAAAGGACCCAGAATATATTTTTCCAAAATTTTTTCATAATCCTGTTACAAAAATAGGACATAATCTAAATTGAATATAAAAATCATTCGACTGATTCGGGATTCGAACCCAGATTTTGGGACAAGAATTTCGTTTTTCATTTTTTACAAAGGACCCAGGATATATTTTTTCGAAATTTTTATATACAAAGATTTAGAAAGATCTATGGATAGATGAGACAGACTTACAACTTGATCATTCTCTCTTTCTCTCGCTATTTTTTTTCCTATATAGATATATTTAGATCATAGATACAAGTCGACCATTTTGGGGTCATATCTTTAGAACCGTTGATCGGATTTCGAATTTTAAAAAAGAATCTTGAAGCCAATTAAATTCTCTATAACACTTATTTTTTTCAATTTTTTATAATGATAAATATGGACGTACTAGAGTTACAAATCAGATCTTATTTTTTTTATCAAAAATGTATTTTTTAAACATACATGTCGGCCATTTTGGGATGATATCTTTAGAACCGTTGGTCCGATTTCAGATTTAAAAAAAGGATCTTAAAGCCAATTAAATTCTCTATAACACTTATTTTTTTCAAATTTTTACAACAATAAATATGGTCATACTAGCAGTACAAATCAAATCTTATTTTTTTCAAAAAAATGTTGATTTTTTAATCATACAAGTCGGCCATTTTGAGGTAATATCTTTAGAACCGTTGATTGGATTTCGGATTTTTAAAAAGGATCTTGAAGCCAATTAAATTCTCTATAACACTTATTTTTTTCAATTTTTCACAACAATAAATATGGTCATACTAGCAGTACAAATCAAATCTTATTTTTTTCAAAAAAATGTTGATTTTTTAATCATACAAGTCGACCATTTTGGGATGATATCTTTAGAACTGTTGGTCCGATTTCGGATTTTAAAAAAGGATCTTGAAGCCAATTAAATTCTCTATAACACTTATTTTTTTCAATTTTTTACAACAATAAATATGGTCATACTAGCATTACAAATGAAATCTTATATTTTTCAAAAAAATGTTGATTTTTTAAACATACAAGTCGACCATTTTGGGATGATATCTTTAGAACCGTTGATCGGATTTCGAATTTTAAAAAAGGATCTTGAAGCCAATTAAATTCTCTATAACACTTATTTTTTTCAATTTTTTACAACAATAAATATGGTCATACTAGCATTACAAATGAAATCTTATTTTTTCAAAAAAATGTTGATTTTTTAAACATACAAGTCTGCCATTTTGGGATGATATCTTTAGAACTGTTGATCGGATTTCGGATTTTTAAAAAGGATCTTGAAGCTAATTAAATTCTCTATAACACTTATTTTTTTCAATTTTTTACAACAATAAATATGGTCATACTAGCAGTACAAATCAAATCTTATTTTTTTCAAAAAAATGTTGATTTTTTAAACATACAAGTCGACCATTTTGGGATGATATCTTTAGAACCGTTGGTCCGATTTCAAATTTGAAAAAAGTATCTTGAACCCAATTAAATTCTCTATACCTTTAATTTTTTTCAATTTTTTAACCCCATTTTCAATTCACATCTTCTCGATTTTTCTTCCCGGTCTCCAGACACCACCAGATCGATGCGTCCCGGCGAAGTGAACGGCAAGGAGTACTTCTTCGTGTCGCGCGAGAAGATGGAGGAGGAGATCGACGCCGGCAAGTTCATCGAGTACGGCGAGTACAAGGGCAATCTGTACGGCACGTCGGCCGAGAGCGTCCGGTCGCTCGTGAACGCCGGCTACGTGTGCATACTGAACCCGCACTACCAGGCGCTGAAGATGCTGCGGACGCCGCAGCTCAAGCCTTATATCGTGTACGTGCGGCCGCCGGCGTTCGACACGCTGAAGGAGACGAGGAACGCGGCGCACGCGAGGTCGACGTTCGACGTGAACAACTCGAGAGGATTCACGGTCAGTGCGTTTTCGTGGAATTCCCCACAAAAAAACGGTAAAAACGACTTCCATCGACCTCACCTTCCAGGACGACGAGTTCGACGAGATCGTGCACGCGGCGAAGCGGATCGAGTTCCTGTACGAGCACTTCTTCGACGAGCAGATCGTCAACGCGGACCTGGCGATCGCGTTCGAGCAGCTCGTCGTCGCCGCGCAGAAGGTCGAGACCGAGCCTCTGTGGGTGCCCGCCTCGTGGGTGCAGTAGCCGTTGCCGACGATCGGCGTATGTTAGGGCGTAGCTTGTTTCCGGGTCCGGGTATGACCGGACCGTCGCCACCCCCCGCCAGTCCGTTTCGTTGCCGCGCTGTACAACAATTGAACTAAACATGGGCCTTATACGTATCTTGTAATCTTATGCGATAAGATGATTTTTTATGCGCAGTCTTTAACAGTAGTCGAACTAGCGCCTAATCGGTATGTTGTAGACGTGTGTCGGGGATCCGGGACGTGGTTTCCAGTATCCCGGGATACGATCTCGGATGCCGGATCTTTCAACCCGTATCCCACTGAAAATCACTCCGAAAATCCACCAAAAATCCACCAAAAATCCCTCAAAAATCCACCAAAATCCACCAAAAATCCACCAAAAATCTCACAAAAATCCTCCAAAAATCCACCAAAAACCCTTCAAATATCCCCCAAAAATCTTCCAAAAATCCCCCAAAAAATCCTCCAAAAATCCACCAAAAATCTCCCAGAAATCCACCAAAAATCTCCCAGTAATCCACCAAAAATCCTTCAAAACTCCCCAAAAATTTTTTCAAAAATCGTGAAAAATTACCAATTCCCCAAAAATCCTCCAAAAATCCACCAAAAATCTCCCAAAAATCCCCCAAAAAATCCTCCAAAAACCCCTAAAAATCCACCAAAAATCTCCCAGAAATCCTCCAAAAATTCCCCAAAAAATCCTCCAAAAATTCACAAAATATCTCCTAAAAATTCCCCAAAAATCGCCCAAAAATCCCCCAAAAATTACACAAAAAATCCTCCAAAAATCTACCAAAAATCTCCCAGAAATCCACCAAAAATCCTTCAAATATCCACCAAAAATCCTTCAAATATCCCTCAAAATCCACCAAAAATCCCCCAAAAAATCCACCAAAAATCTCCCAAAAATCCCTCAAAAAATCCTCCAAAAACCTCCCAGAAATCCACCAAAAATCCTTCAAATATCCACCAAAAATCCTTCAAATATCCCCCAAAAATCCACCAAAAATCTCCCAAAAATCCCCCAAAAAATCCTCCAAATCCCCCAAAAATCCTCCAAAATCTCCCAAAAAATCCTCCAAAAATTCACAAAAAAACTCCCAAAAATCCACCTAAAACCCCTAAAAATCCACCAAAAATCTCCCAAAAATCCTCCAAAAACCCACCAAAAATCTCCCAAAAATCCTCCAAAAATCCCCCAAAAAATCCTCCAAAAATTAACAAAAAAACTCCCAAAAATCCTCCAAAAATTACAAAAAAACCTCCAAAAATACACCAAAAATCCACCAAAAATCCTCCAAAAATCCTCCAAAAATCCCCCAAAAAATCCTCCAAAAATTCACAAAAAATCTTCTAAAAATCCTCCAAAAATCCCCCAAAAAATCCCACCTTCGACTACTCAAAATTTCCGTTAATCCGGTGAATTCGTCTTCCTGTCCACTGTTTTGTTTCCGCCCGCCCCCCGAAAATCCCCAAAAACAATGGAACACTGCCCGTTTGTTTTTTCTTTCGTTTGCGTTTGGGAGTAGGGAAAAAATTTGACAAAAAAAAAATGTTAATACGTTAGTGTCCAAGTGCAACTATCGATGTTGTTATAGCACGATTGTTTGGAGGTTCTTTTACGCGGGCGGTGGCGTGGGTGCGAGCGTCGGGGGTCCCGGGTTCGAGTGTACGAAATCCGGTGTGGAATTTGATTTTCCGGTGTGGGTTTGACAGCGCGCCGACATCTTGTCCACGGAGTTGCGATGCGAAGTTTAGTGGATGGGTGTCGGGCGGTTTTTCGGGAATATCTTTTGAACGGGTGGCCCGATTTTGGATTTTCAAAAAAGGTCCGAAAAGGCATTAAATTCTCTATACAATACATTTTTTTGGAAAATTATTCAACGGCTGATACGGCCGTGACAGTGACTCAAACTAGACATTGATTTTTTTCAAATGCGTGATAAGTTACCAATTGCATTGACTTAGTATTTTGGAAATATCTTTGGAACGGTTGGTCCGATTTTGGATTTTCAAAAAAGGTCCGAAAAGGCATTAAATTCTCTATATAATACATTTTTTTGAAAATTTTTTAACGGCTGAAACAACTGTGACAGTAGCTCAAAGTTGATATTGATTTTTTTCAAATGCGTGATAAGTTACAAAATGCATTGACTTAAATTTTTGGAAATATCTTTGGAACGTTTGGTCCGATTTTGGATTTTCAAAAAAGGTCCGAAAAGGCATTAAATTCTCTATACAATACATCTTTTGGAAATTTTTTTAACGGCTGATACGGCCGTGACAGTGACTCAAACTAGACATTGATTTTTTTCAAATGCGTGATAAGTTACCAATTGCATTGACTTAGTATTTTGGAAATATCTTTGTAACGGTTGGTCCGATTTTGGATTTTCAAAAAAGGTCCGAAAAGGCATTAAATTCTCTATACAATACATTTTTTTGAAAATTTTTTAACGGCTGATACTGCCGTGACAGTGACTCAAACTAGACATTGATTTTTTTCAAATGCGTGATAAGTTACCAATTGCATTGACTTAGTATTTTGGAAATATCTTTGGAACGGTTGGTCCGATTTTGGATTTTCAAAAAAGGTCCGAAAAGGCATTAAATTCTCTATACAATACATTTTTTGGAAAATTATTCAACGGCTGATACTGCCGTGACAGTGACTCAAACTAGACATTGATTTTTTTCAAATGCGTGATAAGTTACCAATTGCATTGACTTAGTTTTTTGGAAATATCTTTTGAACGGTTGGTCCGATTTTGGATTTTCAAAAAGGACCCGAAAAGGCATTAAATTCTCTATACAATACATTTTTTGGAAAATTATTCAACGGCTGATACTGCCGTGACAGTGACTCAAACTAGACATTGATTTTTTTCAAATGCGTGATAAGTTACCAATTGCATTGACTTAGTATTTTGGAAATATCTTTGGAACGGTTGGTCCGATTTTGGATTTTCAAAAAAGGTCCGAAAAGGCATTAAATTCTCTATACAATACATTTTTTTGAAAATTTTTTAACGGCTGAAACAACTGTGACAGTGACTCAAACTAGACATTGATTTTTTTCAAATGCGTGATAAGTTACCAATTGCATTGACTTAGTATTTTGGAAATATCTTTGGAACGGTTGGTCCGATTTTGGATTTTCAAAAAAGGTCCGAAAAGGCATTAAATTCTCTATACAATACATTTTTTGGAAAATTATTTAACGGCTGTTACGGCCGTGACAGTGACTCAAATTTTCAAATTCGACATTGAATTTTTCCAAACACACAGATTTAAAAAAAATCTAATTACAGCCCTGTAATTTTTTCCCAGTAATTGAAATTCGGGCCACTTGTAGTATTTTTCAACCCCTTTCACGTGCCGTACTCGTTTTCGACCCACGACCGATACTTCAACCGCAATCCGACCGGAATTGCCGACGAGATAACTCGTCACGAGTTTTCTCGTCGTCTCACGCACGCCACTGTCCACGTAGACGGATTAAATAAATATAAATAAATAAATAAATCTATATAAATATATAATTATTGTTATTGAATTATACAATTGAGTATACTGAGTAATGAGTTTCAAATTAAATCAATAAATAGATGCTTAGTCCAGTTTCGAGTCGTGTGTGTGTGTCGACCCGAGTATCCGGAGTTCGGACCCCCCCAAGTCCGGATCCGAGGGTCTCTGGGTCGAGTCCGTGCGCGCGGATCGATCGTTCCGGGATTTCCGGGACGATCCGGGTCCCAGTTACGAATCGAACCCGAGTTGTTTCTGATTAACCGACTGTACATACAAATAAATATATTATGGAATTACACGTGGAAGTTTCAAATATTAATTGAATGAATAAATAGATTTGCAATTTACGGTTGTGTCGTTCGTTCGAACCCGTTTTTACAGGACGAAACAGGATCGAGCTGAACCGTGGAAGAATTGGAACGCTGGAAGGTTTGTATTCGCGAGTGTGGAAGAAATTAGACAGGTTTAAGTACTCAATTTGATGGATTTCGAAATGGGTTAGATATCGTGTCGGTACGGGCCTGGTGATTTTTGTAAAAAGTTGAAATTTGGTATGGGGGTAGTATTTTTAATAGGCTTTAACCTGACGTGCTCATTTTTTGGTTAAGGTTAATATTTTAACCGTAATTTGATTAAAACCAACTCAAAATATTCGTTTTTTGATACAAAAATTTGAATATAAATCGTAGTACTGCTAAGGGCCTGTTGATTTTTCCCAGATTTTGAAATTTGGTATGGGGGTAGTATTTTTAATAGGCTTTAACCTGACGTGCTCATTTTTTGGTTAAGGTTAATATTTTAACCGTAATTTGATTAAAACCAACTCAAAATATTCGTTTTTAGATACAAAAATTTGAGTATAAATCCTAGTACTGCTAAGGGCCTGTTGATTTTTTCCAGATTTTGAAATTTGGTATGGGGGTAGTATTTTTAATAGGCTTTAACCTGACGTACTCATTTTTTGGTTAAGGTTAATATTTTAACCGTAATTTGATTAAAACCAACTCAAAATATTCGTTTTTGGATACAAAAATTTGAGTATAAATCGTAGTCCTGCTAAAGGCCTGTTGATTTTTTCCAGATTTTGAAATTTGGTATGGGGGTAGTATTTTTAATAGGCTTTAATCTGACGTGCTCATTTTTTGGTTAAGGTTAATATTTTAACCGTAATTAGAATAAAACAAAGTCAAAATATTCGAATTTAGATACGAAAATTTGAGTATAAATCGTAGTCCTGCTAAGGGCCTGTAGATTTTTTCCAGATTTTGAAATTTGGTATAGGGGTAGTATTTTTAATATTCTTTAACGTAACGTACTCACTTTTTGGTTAAGGTTATTATTTTAACCGTAATTGGAATAAAACAAAGTCAAAATATTCGTTTTTAGATACAAAAATTTGAATATAAATCCTAGTACTGCTAAGGGCCTGTTGATTTTTTCCAGATTTTGAAAATTAGTATGGGGGTAGTATTTTTAATAGGGTTTAACCTGACGTGCTCATTTTTTAGTTAAGGTTAATATTTTAACCGTAATTTGATTAAAACCAAATCAAAATATTCGAATTTAGATACGAAAATTTGTGTATAAATCGTATTGCTGCTACGGGCCTGTCAATTTTTTCCAGATATTGAAATTTGGTAAAAGGGTAGTATTTTCAATGGGCTTTCATGTGATATACTCATTTTTTAGTTAAGGTTATTTTTTTAACTATAATTGGAAAAAAACAAACACAAAATATTCATTTTTAAAGAATAAAAATTGAGTATAAATCGTAATGCTGCTACGGGCCTGTCAATTTTTTCCAGATATTGAAATTTGGTAAGAGGGTAGTATTTTCAATGGGCTTTCATGTGATATACTCACTTTTTGGTTAAGGTTATTATTTTAACCGTAATTGGAATAAAACGAAGTCAAAATATTCGTTTTTAGATAAGAAAATTTGAGTAAAATTTCCTAGTGCTACTACGGGCCTGTCAATTTTTTCTAGATATTGAAATTTGGTACGAGGGTAGTATTTTCAATGGGCTTTCATATGATATACTCACTTTTTGGTTAAGGTGATTATTTTAACCGTAATTGGAATAAAACCATCTCAAAATATTCATTTTTAAAGAATAAAATATGAGTATAAATCGTAATGCTGTTACGGGCCTGTCAATTTTTTCTAGATATTGAAATTTGGTAAGAAAGTAGTATTTTTAATGGGCTTTCA
>CP092098.1:1017500-1067500 GCA_029203775.1 Neoneuromus ignobilis
TATAACCACCCTCCCACCCCCATCCCCCTTTACACTAATAATACCGTGTTATTCGACGTGCGTGTAATTGAGGTGAGAATCACGACAAATACACATACATACACATAAATGTAGACGGTTTCGTGTCTGTCTGTGTTTGTTCGGGGTGTGGGTGTGGGCTGTGAGGTGGTGTGAAATTCTAAGGGCACGAGGGGTCGAAAATTACTTTCGGCTCGAGTGGGGAAAATGTTTTGTGGTCGGTTGTGCGGATGATTGAGTCGTACGTGAGACGCGTGCGTGTTAGTCGTTTTAGGGTGGTATCTTTAGAAAGGGTGGTCCGATTTCGAATTTGAAAAAAGAAGCTTAAAGCTGATTAAATTCTCTATAATATTTATTTTTTTCAATTTTTTATAATGATAAATATGGTCATACTAGCACTACAAATCAGATCTTATTTTTTTCAAAAAATGTTGATTTTTTAAACATACAAGTCGGCCATTTTGAGGTAATATCTTTAGAACTATTAATCCAAATTCAAATTTTAAAAAACAGTCTTGAAGCTAATTAAATTCTCTATAACACTTATTTTTTTCAATTTTTTACAATAATAAATATAGTCATACTAGCACTACAAATCAAATCTTATTTTTTTCAAAAAAATGTTGATTATTTTAAACATACAAGTCGGCCATTTTGGGGTAATATCTTTAGAACTATTAATCCGAATTCAAATTTTAAAAAACAGTCTTGAATCCAATTAAATTCTCTATAACATTGATTTTTTTCAATTTTTTACAACAATAAATACAGTCATACCAACACTACAAATCAAATCTTATTTTTTTTAAAAAAATGTTGATTTTTTAAACATACAAGTCGGCCATTTTGGGATAATATCTTTAGAACTGTTAGTCCGATTTCAAATTTAAAAAAAGGATCTTAAAGCCAATTAAATTCTCTATAACATTTATTTTTTTCAATTTTTTACAATAATAAATACAGTCACACTAGCACTACAAATCAAATCTTATTTTTTTCAAAAAAATGTCGATTATCTAAACATACAAGTCGGCCATTTTGTGGTAATATCTTTAGAACTGTTGGTCCGATTTCAAAAATTAAAAAAACACCTCAAAGCCCATTAAATTCTCTACAAAATACATTTTTTTCGAAATTCTCCAACTGTCAATTCCGCCATGACAGTACCATAAATCAGACCGTGTTTTTTTTTAGATTTACAAATACACGTCATCCATTTTATGTAAATATCTCTATGCCCTTTTATCCGATTTCAAATCTCAAAAAACCATCTGAAAGCCCATTAAATTCTCTATAAAATACATTTTTTAACGATTTTCGAAATTCTCCGTTTTTGTATAGAAAATCCGTCGAGAACGACGTACGTGTCAGCCGCGTGTCGCGCGACATCGACGTCCATTCAACAATGCCGCTCGAATTCGTATAAAAAGGGGGTGAAATTACACAAGAACCACCCCACCTCGACGCGTCTACAGGCCTTCGTTCATTCCGAACGACTCTTAAAGTGGTTTTAAGTGTCGTGCGGTTTGTTTGTTGATAGTCGGGTCGGACGAGTGGACGCACGTGCGTGCGTGTGTGCGTGTGAGGACGTTATTTAGCCCCGCATCCACCCCCAAAAGACAAAAAAAAGTGTGTCTTTGAATTTGATTTGTGATTTAAAAAAATCGACGAGAGATTTGGGTTTAAGAAACGAAATCAAAGTATTTTTTTTAAAAAAAAAGATGGGGTTTTAATTTTTCCCCAAAAAGGATTTAATAGAGAATTTTATGCCCTTTCAGATTCTTTTTTAAAATTCCAAATCGGTTGAATATTTTCAAAGTTATTTCCAAAAAACCAGTGACGTGCAAATGAAAACTCTTGTTTAAAATCAACAGTTATTTTTAAACTCAGTTGTGACGTCATTTTTGTTCCAATTTTTAATTCCAAAAAATTTTTATTTAGAGAATTTTATGATCTTTTAGATTTTTTTTTTAAATTTCAAATCGGTTGAATATTTTCAAAGATATTTGTAAAAAACCAGTGACGTGCAAATGAAAACTCTTGTTTAAAATCAACAATTACTTTGGAACTCAGTTGTGACGTCATTTTTGTTCCAATTTTGGTTTTCAAAAAAATTTTATATAGAGAATTTTACGCTCTTTGTGATTATTTTTTAAAATTCCAAATCGGTTGAATATTTTCAAAGTTATTTGTAAAAAACCAGTGACGTGCAAATGAAAACTCGTGTTTAAAATCAACAATTATTTTGGAACTCAGTTGTGACGTCATTTTTGTTCCAATTTTCAGTTCCAAAAAAAATTTATTTAGAGAATTTTATGATCTTTTAGATTATTTTTAAAAATTCCAAATCGGTTAATTATTTTCAAAGTTATTTGTAAAAAACCAGTGACGTGCAAATGAAAACTCTTGTTTAAAATCAACAATTATTTTGGAACTCGATTGTGACGTCATTTTTGCTCCAATTTTTAATTCCAAAAAATTTTTATTTATATAATTTTATGATCTTTTAGACTTTTTTTGAAAATTTTAATTTGATTAAATATTTTCAAAGTTATTTGTAAAAAACCAGTGACGTGCAAATGAAAACCCTTGTTTAAAATCAACAATTATTTTGGAATTCAGTTGTGACGTCATTTTTGTTCCAATTTTTAATTCTAAAAAAGTTTTATTTAGAGAATTTTATGACCTTTTAGACTCTTTTTGAAAATTCCAAATCGGTTGAATATTTTCAAAGTTATTTGTAAAAAACCAGTGACGTGCAAATGAAAACTCTTGTTTAAAATCAACAATTATTTTGGAACTCAGTTCTGACGTCATTCTTAATCCAATTTTAATTTCCAAAAAAACGTTATATAGAGAAATTTACGCTCTTTGTGATTCTTTTTTAAATTTTCAAATCGGTTGATTATTTTTAAAGTTATTTGTAAAAAACCAGTGACGTGCAAATGAAAACTTTTGTATAAAATGAGCAGTTATTTTAAAACTCAGTTGTGACTTAATTTTTGTCCCAATTTTCAATTCTAAAAACATTTTATTTAGATAATTTTATACCCTTTAAGATTCTTTTTGAAAATTCCAAATCGGCTGATTATTTTCAAAGTTATTTGCAGAAAACCAGTGACGTGCAAATGACACATCAACAATTATTTTGGAACTCTATTGTGACGTCATTCTTGTTCCAATTTTAATTTCCGAAAAAAACTTAGATAGAGAATTTCGATACTCGTTGTTTCCTCTTCCCATTTTCGTGACGTTTATTTCGTACCCAGGGGAGTTTTTTATAATTATTTATCGACAATGGACGATTCTGGTCCGGTCGACAGTCCTGTAAGAGAATATTTATCGTATTTAGGACCAGAAATTCGACTTATTTACCTTTAAAAAATATTTTCCAACCGCCACATTGTTATAAACAATCAGACTCGTTCTGTTTCACTCAGATGCACGGTTTCGATACTCGTTGTTTTTCTCTCCATCTGTCATTTGTGAAACTTGGAACACGTTTTTTCGTACATGGATGTTTTTTTCAGGGGGTTTATTTGAGTAATTATCAACAATGGACCATTCCAACACGTATAATAGGGTTGTATGGGCGTATGAACCGTATTTAAGCCCATAAATTCGATTTATTCACCGTAAAAGAATATTTTCCAAAGACTGATTGTTATAAACAAAATCAAGTTGTTGACTATCGTCGTTTTTGTCGGATGTACGGTTGTGCGGATCGTTCTATCTTCGTTTCACTCGTTCGAAAGACGTTTATGTATAAAAATTATTTTGTGTACGATTTTTTTTTTTTTTTTGAAATTAAAATCGAAAATAATTAATAAATAATAACATTTTATTAGAGTATAATTATTTATCTCGAAATGAATTTTCAAAATGATTGAACCGATACGACTCTCTCTCTCTCTCGGATATACGTTTGTACCAATCGTCCTATCCTCATTCCACTTGTATGTTCGAAATTTGAAAAACGTTTATGTATAAAAATTATTTTTAAAACGATTTTTTTTCTTTAAAAAAACCGAAAAAGAATAACAATTCAGTTTAAGTAGACAGTTTATTAAATTATAATCATTTAACCACCTTATGGATTGAAATTACAAAATTTTCAAAATAATATACATATATAAATATTGTTTAAAAATTATTGTTATAAACATAACAAATTTAAATAAATAGCCGTTTATATAAATTTCCTATTTATTAAAACACATCTTTGCACTCGTTATTTTATATAGATAGATTGTTTTTTTAGGAGTGACAGAAATTTATATGTGAATCAATTGAAATTTCTTTCACGCCTAAAAAACAATATACATATATAAATACTTGTGCAAGATGTATTTTAGTTGATAGGAAATTTAAATAAAATATATTTTATATAAATTTCCTATTAAATAAAATACATCTAGCACTACTATTTTATATGAATATTGTTTTTTTAGGTGTGACAGAAATTTATATGGAAATCAATTGAAATTTCTATCGCACTTTAAAAAACAATATACATATATAAATAGTTGTGCAAATTGTATTTTATTTAATAGGAAATTTAAATAAAATGTATTTTATTTGAATTTCCTATTAAATAAAATACATCTAGCACTAATATTTAATATATGAATATTGTTTTTTTAAGTGTGACAGAAATTTATATGGAAATCAATTGAAATTTCTATCACACTTTAAAAAACAATATACATATATAAATAGTTGTTCAAATTGTATTTTATTTAATAGGAAATTTAAATAAAATGTATTTTATTTAAATTTCCTATTAAATAAAATACAATTTGCACTAATATTTATATATGAATATTGTTTTTTTAGGTGTGATAGAAATTTATATGTAAATCAATTGAAATTTCTATCACACTTAAAAAACAATATACATGTATAAATAGTTGTGTAAATTGTATTTTATTTAATAGGAAATTTAAATAAAATGTATTTTATTTAAATTTCCTATTAAATAAAATACAATCTGCACTAATATTTATCTGACTATTTTTTTTTAGGTGTGATAGAAATTTATATGTAAATCAATTGAAATTTATATTGAAATCAATTGATAAAATAGTTGTGAAAATTGTTAAAAAGGAAATTTAAATAAAATACATATATATTAAAATAAATTTACATTGATTTCCATATAAATTTCTATCACACTTATAAAAACAACATAAATATATAAATAGTTGTGCAAGATGTGTTGTATTTAATAGGAAAATTTAAATAAAATACATTTTTCACAACTATGAATATTGTTTTTTTAGGTGTGATAGAAATTTATATGTAAATCAATTGAAATTTCTATCGTACTTTAAAAAACAATATACATATATAAATAGTTGTGAAAATTGTATTTTATTTGATAGGAAATTTAAATAAAAAACGTTTTTATTTAAATTTCCTATTAAATAAAATACAATAACACCTTATTTATATATGAATGTTTTTGTATAGGTGTGACAGAAATTTATATGTGAATCAATTGAAATTTCTTTCAAACGACTAAAAACAATATTAATATATAAATACTTGTTCATTAACATATTTTATTTAATAGGAAATTTAAATAAAATGTATTTTATATAAATTTCCTATTAAATAAAATACATCTAGCACTAATATTTAATATATGAATATTGTTTTTTTAGGCGTGACAGAAATTTATACGTAAATCAATTGAAATTTCTATCACTCTTAAAAAAACAATATACATATATAAATACTTGTGCAGAATGTATTTTATTTAATAGGAAATTGAAATAAAATGTATTTTATATAAATTTCCTATTAAATAAAATACATCTTACACAACTATTTATTGTTTTTTTAAGTGTGACAGAAATTTATATTGAAATCAATTGAAATTCCTGTCACACTTGAAAAAACAATATACGTAGTTGTGCAGAATGTATTTTATTTAAATGTCCTATAAAGACAATTCCATGCACTTGCGGAAATAAAATAAATTACCCAACAATCTGCAACAGCAATAAATATATTGACGTGCAAGGAAAATTGCAAAATTTGTGTGTGTGTGTGAACACATTGTCGATTTACATCCACTGATAAGAGCGACTCGATTCGAAAAGAAATATGAAAATGTGTCATACAGCACGATTCAGAAGTCCCTTCCGATCAAAATATACACACATAACATTTCGATCCATAGATAAATCGTTTTTAGTTCACATGACAAATTTTTATGAGGTGGGGAAAAAAGAGAACACGGGGGGTTGGAAAAAAACGTCCCTGACGGATGATAAACACACATCATTAACGAATGTTAATGATTTCCCACAGGACTGGACGATACGTATCTCTTAATTACTATTTGACAAGGGATCGGTCGTTTCTAGGATACTTGTCGTCGTTTTAATGAAATTCTTCATAGATTAATGTTTTTTATACATAGAAACATCTACAAAAAAAAAACTACATGTGTATCGAACTGGAATTGGTATAAATTTTTTCTATATTCATAAATAATCGTTTAGAAAAAAATTATACATAATTCGAGAAAATAACGAATGTAATGAAGATGGAATGATCGGAATATACGGATATCTAACAGAGATAGGTATATTTGTTTATAGCAACCATTTTGTTTATAACAATCATTTTGAAAATTTATTTCAATTTCAATCCACAAGATGGATAAATAATTATATTCTGATAAAATGTCTACACAAACCGAATTTTTATTTTATTTCGGTTTTATTTAAAAAAAAATCGTTCTAAAAATAATTTTTATACCCAAAAGTTTTTCAAATTTCGAAGATACAAGTGGAATGAGGACAGGACGATTGGTACAAACGTATATCTGAGAGAGAGAGAGTTGTATCGATTCAATCATTTTGAAAATTTATTTCAATTAAAGACTCAAGACTCAAGAAGATTTAATTTCAATCAGATAAATAATTATACTCTAATAAAATGTCTAAATTAACCGAATTATTATTTATTTTCGATTTTAATTTCCCCAAAAAAAATCATCCACAAAATAATTTTTAATACATAATCGTCTTTCAAACGAGTGAAACGAAGATAGAACGATCCGTACAAACGTAAGTTAGTGTTTTGTTAAGGGTGATAAAAATTTCAATTGATTTACATATAAATTTCTATCACTCCTAAAAAAACATAATTTATATATAAATAGTAGTGCAGAATTTATTTTATTTAATAGGAAATTTAAATAAAATGTATTTTATTTAAATTTCCTATTAAATAAAATACATCTTGCACAACTATTTAATGTTTTTTAAGTGTGATAGAAATTTCAATTAATTTCCATATAAATTTCTATCACACCTAAAAAAACAATATTCATATATAAATAGTAGTGGAGAATTTATTTTATTTAATAGAAAATTTATATAAAATACATTTTATTTAAATTTCCTATTAAATAAAATACATTCTGCACAACTATTTATATATGTCGATTGTTTTTTTAAGTGTGATAGAAATTTCAATTGATTTCCATATAAATTTCTATCACACCTAAAAAAACAATATTCATATATAAATATTAGTGCTAGATGTATTTTATTTAATAGGAAATTTATATAAAATACATTTTATTTAAATTTCCTATTAAATAAAATGCAATTTGAACAACTATTTATATATGTATATTGTTTTGTTAAGTGTGATAGAAATTTCAATTGATTTCCATATAAATTTCTATCACACCTAAAAAAACAATATTCATATATAAATATTAGTGCAAGATGTATTTTATTTAATAGGAAATTCAAATAAAATACATTTTATTTAAATTTCCTATTAAATAAAATACAATTTGAACAACTATTTATATATGTATATTGTTTTTTAAAGTGTGATAGAAATTTCAATTGATTTCCATATAAATTTCTATCACACCTAAAAAAACAATATTCATATATAAATATTAGTGCAAGATGTATTTTATTTAATAGGAAATTTATATAAAATACATTTTATTTAAATTTCCTATTAAATAAAATACAATTTGCACAACTATTTATATATGTATATTGTTTTGTTAAGCGCGATAGAAATTTCAATTGATTTCCATATAAATTTCTATCACACCTAAAAAAACAATATTCATATATAAATAGTTCCATACCCCTATACAACACTAGTGCGACGAAGATGGAACGATTGTTGGAATTGTACGTCCGAGTGAGATAGAATGGCGAATTGGCAGGGCGGTGTTTAGAGGGTGGAAAAAAAATTAGAACCCATTAAAGGGTCGTTTATGTGTGTGTGTGATTCAACAACTGTTTCTAGGCTTTTGAAAAAAAAGTTACAGTCCTATAAATAGATCCGTGTATATAAATATATATATATATGTGTGTGTGTGTGTGTGTGTGGATGTGAACGAGCGTTGTATAATGTTTACGAAACCATCATCGGGGGTCGCGTGTTCGTTCCGAATCGCGCCAGGTGATAATGTAACACTTCGCTTGTGGAACTGACATGTTAGCAGCTCGCGTGAATACTCATCGTCGACGGGTTTCGAACCAGTGACGGCGTGCAAAGAGAATTCCGAATCGGGAACAATCGAGTATCCATTTTATTACTCTCAGTCATCGAAATTCTGGATTTGATTTTTCATCGAATTCCAATTGTAGGAAATTGTGTTTGGGGGAAAATGGATGTTTAATGTGAAACAAAATGGCTGATAGCAAAGATGGTAGGAAATTGTGTTTTGGTGTTACACAAAATGGCCGATTTTCAAAATAATATGAAATTGTGTTTTAAGGAAAATTGATGTTTAATGTCAAACAAAATGGCCGATTTTCAAAATGATAGGAAATTGTGTTTTAAGGAAAATTGATGTTTAATGTCAAACAAAATGGCCGATTTTCAAAATGGTAGGAAATTTAATTTTGGAGAAAAAAATAATATTTTATGTGGACCAAAATGGCTGATAGCAAAGATGGTAGGAAATTGTGTTTTAATGTCAAACAAAATGGTAGGAAATTGTGTTTTTTTGGGGAAAAATGGATGTTCTATGTGGACCAAAATGGCTGATAGCAAAGATGGTAGGAAATTGTGTTTTGGTGTCATAAAATGGCCGATTTTCAAAATAATATGAAATTGTGTTTTGAAGAAAAATGGATGTTTAATGTGAAACAAAATGGCTGATGGCAAAAATGGTAGGAATTGTGTTTTGGTGTCACACAAAATGGTCGATTTTCAAAATGGTAGGAAATTGTGTTATGGGGAAAATGGATGTTTAATGTGGACCAAAATGGCTGATAGCAAAGATGGTAAGAAATTGTGTTTGAATATCAAACAAAATGGCAGAATTTCAAAAAGGTAGGAATTTTTTTTTAATTAAAACAAAATGGCTGATAGCAAAGATGGAAGGAAATTGTGTTTGAATGTCAAACAAAATGGAGCTAATAAATACAAACGAATAAACGAGTCAAAACCTACTTGTCTAATATGTTTGTCTATCAAAATGGCCGTTCGAAGCCTACTTATCTATTGTGTTTGTTTATCAAAATGAGTGAGACAAAATGGCTGATAGCAAAGATCTAGGAAATTAATGTCAAACAGCGCTGAGTTGTGCGAACGAATAAACGAGTCAAAGCCTATTTGTCTAATATGTTTGTCTATCAAAATGGCCGATCAAAACCTACTTTGCAAAATATGTTGATTGTAGCTGAAATAATTTAAGGCAGTGACCGCAAAAACCTTAACAGAACCATTTAGTCCATTAAGCAATAATAACATGAACAATATAAAAAAATAAATTATATCTTGTAAATTGCAAATTTAATAATTTCGTATCGAGTCTGAAAACACATATCTGCGTTCATGGCCCAAATTGAATGGCTGTGTGAGAACGCATATATGCGTTCATAGCGCTCAATGGGTTAAATATATATTCTGTCTTTGGTTGGCGTTGGATTGTTTGATTTTCTCAAACAGGAGTGAGACATGACGTGCGTTTTCAATGATCGTCGTATCTGTTATCCTCGTCTATGTCGATCTGTAGCTCGAACGAACAGTTATTAATTTTCCCCAGAGGACGTGAAAATGTCGTTGGATTGATCTCCTCGACCTACGCCCCTGTTTCATTTATCGCACGTATCAATGATCGAGCGCGAGGTCCGCAACGGCGGAAATAACGTCGTTACGGGCACGCCACGTCTGCGACACGACACGTCAGGGCTGTATCGTACCGGACATGATCAACCTTGTCCCAGATCGAAGTACATTTCTCCCACATTTCACACAATTTCCTACCATCTTTGCAGTCAGACATTTTGGTTCACATTAAACATCCATTTTTACCCAAAAAAACACAATTTCCTACCATTTTGTTTGACACCAAAACACAATTTCCTACCATCTTTGCTATCAGCCATTTTGGTCCACATTAAAAATCCATTTTTCCCCAAAACACAATTTACAACCATTTTGAAAATCTGCCATTTTGTTTGACACCAAAACACAATTTCCTACCATCTTTGCTATCAGCCATTTTGGTCCACATTTAAAAATCCATTTTTCCCCAAAACACAATTTCCAACCATTTTGAAAATCTGCCATTTCGTTTGACACCAAAACACAATTTCCTACCATCTTTGCTATCAGCCATTTTGGTCCACATTAAAAAATCCATTTTTCCCCAAAACACAATTTCCTACCATTTTGTTTGACACCAAAACACAATTTTCTACCATCTTTGCTATCAGCCATTTTGATTTACATTAAACATTCATTTTTCCCAAAACACAATTTCCTACCATTTTGTTTGACACCAAAACACAATTTCCTACCATCTTTACTATCAGCCATTTTGGTCCACATTAAAAATCCATTTTTCCCCAAAACACAATTTCCAACCATTTTGAAAATCTGCCATTTCGTTTGACACCAAAACACAATTTCCTACCATCTTTGCTATCAGCCATTTTGGTCCACAATTAAAAAATCCATTTTTCCCCAAAAAAACACAATTTCTTGCCATTTTGTTAGACACCAAAACACAATTTCCAACCATCTTTGCCACCAGCCATTTTGTTTTACATAAAACAGCCATTTTTTTGAAAATTCCATTTCGTACGACGAGTACAGCCCTGGATTAACGCGCAGACACACGGCCTGGTACGATATCGCGCTGCGATCGTGGTATTTTTTCACCCACCGTTCCATTTCCACACTTAACAAATTCTGTTTGTGTAACGTAATCGGTTTTTACACACACACACACATTGTGTGTGTGTGTGTGTACGATTAATCGCAGTCCATACGAGATTCCAATCCCCAAAATGTTGCCAAATCGCATCTAGAACAACCCTTAATCGCGTACCACAATCCGGAAATTCCACAACCCTAAAAATCAAAATGTCGGTTATCCGAGACACGAACCTGGTTCGAGTCCGAGCTGAGTTCGTGTTTTTTTTGTTTTTTTTTTTGGAAAAATTCCTGATGTGAGTTTTGGACCAATTTCGGCCATTTTTTTTTTTTTGACAGGCGATGACACCGCACGCGTCGACAACGGCGTCGTCGTCGTCGCACAGAGCCATTTCGCCGCGTATCGCCGAACTGCCGTCGTTGCGTTACGGGTCGATCGGCGCCACGTGCACGAGGTCCGGCCCGTTGAAGGTGGGCGGCGGCACGACGTCGACGTCGAGGTACGCGACGTCCGATTCGACGACGACGACGGGACTCGTGAACCGGTATCGGCGCAGCATGACCAGTCCGGACGTCGTCGCGACGATCAACAAACCGACGAGGACGACGGTATTAGAGATAAGAGTCGACTGGATTTGTTCGATTGAAAAAAACAAATCTCCCTACGCCCTTTTGGGACTGTTTTTTTAAAACCTGAAGGAACTTTCAATTGAATCGAAAATTCTATCACGGTTGAAAAAAACACGGTTTTTTTTGTAAAAAAAGACACAGTTATCAAATAACGACGTATTAGAAAGAGTTGACTAGATTTGTTTATTGTAATAAATTCTAAGGTCCTTTTATAGTAATTTATTTTAAAAAATTCAAAAAAAGACAGAGATATGGAAAAATAACGTGTTTGAAAAAAACAGACGACTCGATTTGTTTATTGAAAAATCCTAAGGTTGCTATGGTTATTTAATAAACATTGAAGTGAGATACAAATATCAAATAACAACGTATTAGAAAGAGTTGACTAGATTTGTTTATTGAAAAAATTCTAAGGTTTTTTTATAGTAATTTATTTTGAAAAATTCAAAAAAAGACAGAGATATGGAAAAATAACATGTTTGACAAAAACAGACGACTCGATTTGTTTATTGAAAAATCCTAAGGTTGCTATGGTTATTTAATAAACATTAAAATGAGATACAAATATCAAATAACGACGTATTAGAAAGAGTTGACTAGATTTGTTTATTGAAAAAAATCTAAGGTCCTTTTATAGTAATTTATTTTGAAAAATTCAAAAAAAGACAGAGATATGGAAAAATAATGTGTTTGAAAAAAACAGACGACTCGATTTGTTTATTGAAAAATCCTAAGGTTGCTATGGTTATTTAATAAACATTAAAGTGAGATACAAATATCAAATAACGACGTATTAGAAAGAGTTGACTAGATTTGTTTATTGAAAAAAATTCTAAGGTCCTTTTATAGTAATTTATTTTGAAAAATTCAAAAAAAGACAGAGATATGGAAAAATAATGTGTTTGAAAAAAACAGACGACTCGATTTGTTTATTGAAAAATCCTAAGGTTGCTATGGTTATTTAATAAACATTAAAATGAGATACAAATATCAAATAACGACGTATTAGAAAGAGTTGACTAGATTTGTTTATTAAATTTACGCATAGCAGCCACGATCGAGAACGATAAACGTATTATTAAACAATACGAGCGAGTGAGACGTACGTATTTGTTGATAAACCGATTATTCCATACTGGAAATTCGGATTTGGATTATTTTTTTTTTATTTTTTTACTTTTTCCCTCGTTTAGTAGATAATCCTGGCGCGTGTAAATCTGCAGTTTAATTACAAAAAAAAAACGGTAAAAAAAATCCGCCGAAAATAAATCTACTACGCTGTACGTCGTCCGGTTGTATAACGCGTGCGGAATTTTAAAAATAGCCTCGAACACATGTCCATGTATCAATCTTGTTCGCGTCGAACAAATCCGTTCGTAAAGTCGATGATCTAGTGTCGTGATTGTCGTTTGTCCGTAGACGCGTCACGTCCGGTTCGATATTCCATCATCGGCGTCGTTGACGAGCACCGAGTCGAGGGACGGCGGCGTCGAGACGTCGTCGGTCAGGAGCGTCGTCGGATCCAGACAACACAGGTAAGGATCCATCGATCCGCGTGGAAAATCCTCCGAGCGACCGGCCTCTACACAACCGGTCAATCATTCGAACGCACACGTCCCGACCCCTCCCCCGCCGCTCTCCTCCAGACTCGTTTATTTATGGATCGTCGTAACTTGCGCGTATAAAATTGATCGACGGTGCAGCCGCGGCTCTGTTCTCGGCACACACGGACGGATAAAATACCGACGTCCATTCGAAAAATTCCAGTGGTTCGTGTCCGGGGAAAAGAAGATACCGGAATCGGGTGTGAAATCGTGTCGGTACGGCTCTGGATCCGAAGTGAGTGAGTTGTTCGTGCGATCAGTTTTGGGATGTTTGTCTTCCGGGGGTACGGGTGTCGGTTCATCGTTGGGATGTGCGGTCGAGTGACAGTCGGTTGGGGGTGGTCGATGGACCGGATTGGCCGTTTTTGGGGTAGCGAGTCGGGCGATTTGATGGGCCGGGCTGATAATTCCATTTTATCGAATCTAGTGATCCAGTCTGATAATTCCGGTCGGACGATCGAGTAGAAAAAGACACGACTATTGAATACAGACGAGTTAGAAAGAGTCGACTTGATTTGTTTATTAAAAAAAAATTAAAAAAACGTCATTTCATATTAAATTTATTTTCAAAAATTTAATTTAATTTAAAAAAAGATATAACTATTGAATAAAAACGTGTTAGAGAGAGTCGACTAGATTTGTTTATTAAAAAAAAAATAACGTCATTTCATATTAAATTTACTTTCAAAAATTTAATTTAAATTAAAAAAAGATAAAACTATTGAATAAAAACGTGTTAGAGAGAGTCGACTTGATTTGTTTATTAGAAAAAATAAAAAACTAACGTCATTTCATATGAAATTTATTTTCAAAAATTTAATTTAATTAAAAAAAAGATAAAACTATTGAATAAAAACGTGTTAGAGAGAGTCGACTTGATTTGTTTATTAAAAAAAAAATAACGTCATTTCATATTAAATTTATTTTCAAAAATTTAATTAAAAAAGGACACAACTATTGAATAATAATGCATTAGAAAAAGTTGACTAGATTTGTTTATTGACCAAAAATCTAACGCCATTTCATATACAGTTATTTTTAAAAATGTAATTTTTAAAAAATCATTTTTAAATATAATTTTTAAAAAATCATTTTTAAATGTAATTTTTAAAAAATCATTTTTAAATGTAATTTTTAAAAAATCATTTTTAAATGTAATTTTAAAAAAAATTAAATGTGATTTTTAAAAAATCATTTTTAAATGTAATTTTTAAAAAACAAATGTAATTTTTAAAAAATCATTTTTAAATGTAATTTAAAAAAAATCATTTTTAAATGTAATTTTTAAAAATCAAATGTAATTTTTATAAAATCATTTTTTAATGTATTTTTAAAAAATCATTTTTAAATGTAATTTTTAAAAAATCAAATGTAATTTTTAAAAAATCATTTTTAAACGTAATTTTTAAAAAATATATAACTACTGAATAATAACGTATTAGAAAGAGTTGACTAGATTTGTTTATTGGAAAAAAAATCTAACGCCATTTCATACACATTTATTTTCAAAAATTTAATTTAAAAAAGATACAACTATTGAATAACAACATATTAGAGAGAGTCGACTAAATTTGAAAAAATCGTAGGCTCTTTGAATAGAAATTTTTTTAAAAAAAATTCGTACTAAAACATTAAAATGAGACACAGCTACCTACTAACAACGTATTGAAAAAGAACAATCGACTCGATTTGTTTATTGAAAAATCCTAAGGTTGCTATAATTATTTATTTTTGTATTTAGAATTAATAAACATTGAAATGAGATACAAATATTGAACAACGACGTATTAGAAAGAGTTGACTAGTTTGTTTATTGAAAAAAAATTCTAAAGCCCTTTTATAAGAATTATTTTGAAAAATTCAAGTACAAGAATTTTAAAAAAAGACAGAGATATGGAAAAATAATGTGTTTGAAAAAAAACAGACAACTCGATTTGTTTATTGAAAAATCTTAAGGTTGCTATGGTTATTTAATAAATTTTGAAGTGAGATACAAATATCAAATAACGACGTATTAGAAAGAGTTGACTAGATTCGTTTATTGTAAAAAATTCTAAGGTCCTTTTATAGTAATTTATTTTGAAAAATTCAAAGAAAGACAGAGAAATGGAAAAATAATGTGTTTGAAAAAAACAGACGATTCGATTTGTTTATTGAAAAATCTTAAGGTTGCTATGGTTATTTAATAAACATTAAAATGAGATACAAATATCGAACAACGACGTATTAGAAAGAGTTGACTAGATTTGTTCAGTGTAAAAAATTCTTAGGTCCTTTTATAGTAATTTATTTTGAAAAATTCAAAAAAAGACAGAGATATGGAAAAATAATGTGTTTGAAAAAAACAGACGACTCGATTTGTTTATTGAAAAATCTTAAGGTTGCTATGGTTATTTAATAAACATTAAAATGAGATACAAATATCAAATAACGATGGACTAGAAAGAGTTGACTAGATTCCTCAATCCTAAGGTTGCTCTAATCATTCATTTTAATTAATATTAGAGTGAAACACGGTTATCGACTAACAACGTGTTAGAAAGAGTCGACTTGATTTGTTACATCCTGATTCTGGAATAGGCGAAATGGGTCCAAACAGGCATTCATTTCCAATCTCTCTTGATTCCTCAGATACACGGCGCAGAGACACCACACGACCGGCAAGTACGTGAAAGGCACGCTGTCGCCGACGTCGTCGAACGCCGTCGTCGCGCGTCCAGGCGCGTCGACGACGGGCACGTCGGGCATCACGGGCACGCCGCGACCGCCCATACCGCCCTCATCGTCCGACCACAAGCACACGTCCGCGTACAAATCGCTCGTGTCGCGGTTCAGCGTGACGCCGACGCACAAGAAGTACCAGCACGGCGATCTGTTGCGCGCGGCACGCGAGACCGACGAGACGGCCATCAGGGAGTTGCTCAAGAGGGCGGTCGTCGTCGGCGTACCGGAATCGGAATTGAATTCCGTCGACGCGACAGGAAGGGTGAGTGGCGTTTATTGTTTTTTTCTCGGACGACTCGAACGTCCGATTTTTTTTTTTGTATTTCGGGCACGTGCCGGTTTGTTTATTGTATATGGTGACTATATTTAGTGGCCGGAGGACGTACGCACGCGTCGTTATTTATTAACTACTCAATCAAACATGTGTTTTACACACACACACACACACACATACATACACTTAAAATATGCAAAAAAATTCACCAGCTGAAGACAAATACGACCGAATTACCGATTCAATGAGATGAAAAAAGATAAACGTATGCTTTATGCATGGAGAGAGAGTGAATAACAACGATAGGTGGCCATGTAATCATTCAAGCCTACTTGCAAATATTAATACCGTGGACTGATTCAATGCGATGAAAAAAGATAAACGTATGCTTCATGCATGGAGAGAGAGTGAATAACAACGATAGGTGGCCATGTAATTCATTCGAGCCTGCTTGCTAATATTAATACCGATTCGATGAGACGAAAAGAGACCGAGCGCGCGTTATGTATGAAGTGAAAGTGAATAGGAGATAGGTGGCCGTGTGTTTTCGTACGAAATGGCCTAAATGGGACTGAAGGTCTCTAGATACACTTTGCAGTCTCATTTGGGACACTTATATATATATATATATATATATATATATATATATATAATTCCAGTGGCGTGCTTATATACAATCCAATCATTTATAACACACAAATAGATAAATAAATATTGTAAATTTGAAAAAAAATCATATATAATTGATTTTAATGGCTGAGCATGTTTTTTTGGGCAATAAACTGAATCCAAATGTGATTTTTTTTGGATAAAACATCTGATATAGACCCGTTTATTACCGAAAATGGTCGAATTTCGCAAGAATCGAAATGTGTTTTTTTTTGGGGAAAAATTTGTTACGGGCCTGTTTATCGCCGAAAATGACCGAATTTCACAAAAATTAGAGAAAATTAAACGCTGTTTAATATTCCGTACCTGTTTTTGGAATTCGAATATTATTTTTTGAATAATTGGACCGAAACTGGATTAAATTGTTTTTTTTCAAAAAAAAAAATCACTACGGGCCTGTTTATGGTCTAAAATGGCCAAATTTCATAAAAATGATATGAAATTAAATGCTATTTAATATTCTGTACCTATTTTTGATATTCGGTTAATATTTTTTGAATAATTGGACCAAAACTGGATTCAAATGTTTTTTTTTTTTAAAAAAAAATCACTACGGGCCTGTTTAACGCTGCAAATAACCGAATTTCATAAAAATGGTACAAAATT
The DNA here is from genome assembly GCA_029203775.1 of Neoneuromus ignobilis. Taxonomy (NCBI): domain Eukaryota; kingdom Metazoa; phylum Arthropoda; class Insecta; order Megaloptera; family Corydalidae; genus Neoneuromus; species Neoneuromus ignobilis. Next base: position 1,035,189 of record CP092098.1, read on the forward strand.
AAACGCTCCTTGAGGTCATTTATTCATATTTAAAATTCGGTTAATATTTTAGAAATAATTGGACCAAAACTAGATTAAATTTTTTTTAAAAAAAAAAATACTACGGTCCTGTTTATGGCCGAATTTCACAAAAATGATATAAAATTAAATTCTCTTTAAGGCCCTTTACTCATTTTTGATATTCGGTTAATATTTTTCAAATAATTGGACCAAAACTGAATTCAAATGTTTTTTTCAAAAAAAAATCACTACGGTCCTGTTTATAGCCGAATTTCACAAAAATGATATAAAATTAAATGCTCTTTAAGGCCCTTTACTCATTTTTGATATTCGGTTAATATTTTTCAAATAATTGGACCAAAATTGGTCCGAAATGTTTTTTTTTGATATTCCTAAAATGGCTGAATTTCAAAAAGATGATATAAAATAAAACACTCTTTAAGGCCCTTTATTCATTTTTGATATTCGGATAATATTTTTCAAATAATTGGACTAAAATTGGTCTGAAATGTTTTTTTTTTAAAAAAATCACTACGGGCCTGTTTATTGCCTAAAATGGCTGAATTTCAAAATGATGATACAAAATAAAACACTCTTTAAAGCCCTTCATTCATTTTTGATATTCGGATAATATTTTTCAAATAATTGGACCAAAATTGGTCTGAAATGTTTTTTTCAAAAAAAAAAATCACTACGGACCTGTTTATTACCAAAAATGACCGAATTTTACAAAAGTTATTTAAATTTAAACGTTCTTTAATATTCCGTATCTATTTTTGATATTCGGTTAATATTTTTTGAATAATTGGACCAAAATTGGTCTGAAATGTTTTTTTCAAAAAAAAAAATCACTACGGGCCTGTTTATGGCCAAAAATGGCCGAATTTCACAAAAATGATATAAAATTAAACGCTCTGTAATATTCCGTATCTATTTTTGATATTCGGTTAATATTTTTTGAATAATTGGACCAAAATTGGTCTGAAACGTTTTTTTTTTAAAAAAAAAAATCACTACGGGCCTGTTATGGTCGAAAATAGCTGAATTTCAGAAAAATGATATAAAATTAAACGCTCTTTATGGCCCTTTACTCATTTTTTATATTCGGTTAATATTTTTCGAAAAATTTGACCAAAATTGGTTTAAAATGTTTTTTTTTTCAAAAAAAATTACTACGGTCCTGTTTATGGCCGAAAATGGCTGAATTTTACAAAAATGATAGACAATTAAATTTTCTTTTATATTCTATACCTATTTTTGATATTCGATTAATATTAAAATTGGCCGAATTTCTGAAATGTTTTTTTCAAAAAAAAACACTCTTTTAACGCCTAAAATGGCCTCATTTTTGATATTCGGATAATATTTTTCAAATAATTGGACCAAAATTGGTCTGAAATATTTTTTTATTATTAAAAAAAATCACTACGGGCCTGTTTATTGTCTAAAATGGCCGAATTTTACAACAATGATACAAAATCAAACATTTTTTGAGGCTCTTTACTCATTTTTGATATTCGGATAATATTTTTCGAATAATTGGACCAAAACTAGATTGAATTTATTTTTTTCAAAAATAATTTTATACGGGCCTGTTTATGGCCGAAAATTACCGAATTTCACAACGACGATAGAAAATCAACCGCTCTTTAATATTCCGTACGAATTTTTGATATCCGGTCAACATTTTCCCAACTCGTTGGCTCAAAACCGCGCTGGCCCAATCTCCGAGAATTGATTTTTCGACAAAGCCATGTCGAAAAATCGAACACTTGATCTCTCGTTGACCTCCCATAGATCGATCAATTCGGCCACGCGGACGATTTTTCGACCGACCGCGTGATCAATTGCACGTAATCAATTTCAATTAGGCTGCGATTTGTGCCTCGGACGTGATATGTTTATATATTTTTATATTTTACATATATATATATATATATATATATATATATATATATATATATATATATATATATATATATATATATATATATATATATATATATATATATATATATGGATCAAATTAACGATCAATAAACAATGAACCGAATCGAGCAACGTCAATCAATTAAAAAAAGGCGGAGGAGGAGGAACGTCCGACCGTTGTATGAAAACAATTCCGGCCGATTGACGCAATCCGAATTAAAAATAGACATCGTGAAGTGTTTATATTATTTTATATTTAACAATCGAGCGATGGATCGAACGATCTGCACGAAAATTGATCGAAAATTGCACGAATCTGGTGATTTTACAACGATCGGATCAGATCGGACGTGACGAACGATAGTTCGGGTCAGATCGTACGGTGTCGGTATACGGTACGCGATGTACGATCTTTCGTGCGACTAGATTGAAATTTCGGAAAATTACATTTTTCAGGGTTGGAAATGCGGAAATTTGGAAATTCGATTTGTTTTTTTTTTATTTTTCAGACGCCGGTCAGTTATATCGCGTCGAATGGGTCGGTCGACATCCTCGAGGCGATACTCCAGATACCCGGAGTCGATATCAACAAACCGGACAATGAGGGAAACACGCCGTTGCATTTCGCGGCGCAAGCTGGTAATTTTATCAATCGGTTGAATATTACCCACACCCAACCACCCCGACCACCCACCCACTTACCCACATTTACACACGCAAAAAAAATCAAATTTCAAATTTGTTATTTTTTGAAAATTTCAAATCGAAGGATTCTCAAGTACGGGCCTGTATGTCGATTTGTATAGAGTTGGGAATCCAACCATCCCATCCGCCCACTTACCCACATTAACATCCACAAAAAAAAAATTAAAAACCCACCCGACCGAACGTTGAAAATTTCCAAATCGAAGGATTTCTAAGTACGGGCCTGTATGTCGATTTGTATAGAGTTGGGAATCCAACCATCCCATCCGCCCACTTACCCACATTAAGACACATTTTTAAAAAAAAATATTAAAAATCCACCCGACCGAACGTTGAAAATTTCCAAATCGAAGGATTTTCAAGTACGGGCCTGTATGTCGATTTGTATAGAGTTGGGAATCCAACCATCCCATCCGCCCACTTACCCACATTGACACACATTTTTTTAAAAAAAAATATTAAAAATCCACCCGACCGAACGTTGAAAATTTCAAATCGAAGGATTTTCAAGTACGGGCCTGTATGTCGATTTGTATGGAGTTGAGAATCCAACCATCCCATCCGCCCACTTACCCACATTAACACATATTTTTTTTAAAAAAAAGAAATAAAAATCCACCCGACCGAACGTTGAAAATTTCAAATCGAAGGATTTTCAAGTACGGGCCTGTATGTCGATTTGTATAGAGTTGGGAATCCAGCCGCCCCATCCGCCCACTTACCCACATTAACACCCACAAAAAAAAATTAAAAATCCTTCGACCGAACGTTAAAAATTTCCAAATCAAAGGATTTCCAAGTACGGGCCTGTATGTCGATTTGTATTGAGTTTGGAACGAGGGGCGGATTTAGGATTGAAAGGGCGGAAAAATTTAATTTTTCATTGAAATTTTGTGACAGCCATGTTTTATGGTACTTAAAGTATTATTACGGGCCTGTGTGTGGATATTTTTCGATGGAATTTGGAAAATTTGTAGAGAATTAAAAGGGCTTTAACGTCCTATAGTTATTTTTCGAATTTGAGTAATATTTTTTGAGTAATTGAGTGAAAACTCAAAAAATGTAATTTGTTTCAAAAATGGTTGAATTCATTAAGATAGTTAATACCCTATTACGGGCCTGTGTGTAAATATTTTTCGATGAAATTCGGGAAAATTATAGAGAATTAAAAGGGCTTTAACTTCCTGTAGATATTTTTGAGATTCGAGTAATATTTTTTGAGTAATTAAATGAAAACTCAAAAAATGTAATTTATTTTAAAAAATGATTATATGCATTTAAAATAAATCCTATTACGGGCCTGTGTGTGCAAATTTTTCGATAGAATTCAGGAAAATTGTGGAGAATTAAAAGGGCTTTAACGTCCTGTAGTTATTTTTGAGATTCGAGTAATATTTTTTGAGTAATTGAGTGAAAACTCAAAAAATGTAATTTGTTTCAAAAATGGTTGAATTCATTAAGATATTTAATACCCTATTACGGGCCTGTGTGTAAATATTTTTCGATGAAATTCGGGAAAATTGTAGAGAATTAAAAGGGCTTTAATGTCATGTAGTTATTTTTGAAATTAGATAAATATTTTTTGAGTAATCGAGTGAAAACTCAAAAGTTAAAAATGACTACATGTAGTAAAAAAATAATATTTTATTACGGGCCTGTGTATAGATATTTTTCTATGAAATTCGGGAAAATTGTACAGAATTAAACGTGCTTTAACCTCCTGTAGATATTTTTGAGATTCGAGTAATATTTTTTGAGTAATTAATTGAAAACTCAAGAAATGTAATTTATTTAAAATAATTATATATTATTATGTAAAAATTATTATATGCATTTAAAAAAAAATCTATTACGGGCCTGTGTGTGGATATTTTTCGATGGAATTCGGGAAAATTGTACAGAATTGAACGGGCTTCAACGTCCTGTATTTACTTTTAATGTCCGGTCGATATTTTTCGAGAAATAGAACGAAAAATCGATATGAAAGAAAATTTCGATTGACTGTTTTTTTAAATTTTTTTCAAAAAAATCGTTTTCATCTTCCAGGTCAGGTCGAATGCCTGAACTATCTGTTAAGTCGGTGCCAGAGCATCGAGATCGACGCTAGGAACGATCTGGGATTCACGCCGTTGATGAAAGCCGCGTTACAGGGCCGTAACAAGTGTGCGAAACTCTTACTGTTCGCAGGTAAGTCGATTGACGGGTAATCGTACTCGGGTTGCTTGAACGTTTGGCTGGATGAAATTTCGAAAAAAATGTATTTCGTAGGGAATTTAATTGGCTTTCGGGTGGTTTTTGAAAAAATTAAATCGGATAAAAGGTCGTAAAGATATTTGGGAAAAACCGACGGTGTGTATTTTGAAAAGTCGGTGTTTTCAGGAAAAAATCAATGTTGATTTTGAAATATTGTTAGAGCCGTGCCTGGATTTGAAAAAAATTGAAAAAAATATATTTTATAGAGAATTTAGTTGGCTTTCGGATGGTTTTTTTTAAAAAAAAATCGAATAAAAGGTCATAAAGATATTTTGAAAAAACGGACGACGTGTATTTTGAAAAATGTTTTTTTTAAAAAAAAAAATTTCTAAGGTCGTACTTGTGTTTGAAAAAATTTGAAAAAAACATATTTTATAGAGAATTTAGTTGGCTTTCGGATGGTTTTTAAAAAAATTAAATTGGATAAAAGGTCGTAAAGATATTTGGAAGAAACCGACGGAGTGTATTTTGAAAATTCGGTGTTTTCAGGAAAAAAATCAACGTCGATTTTGAAATATTGTTAGAGCCGTGACTGCATTTAAAAAAAATTGAAAAAAATATATTTTATAGAGAATTTAATAAGCTTTTGAACTTTTTTTTAAAAAATCAAATTGGATAACAGGTCGTTAAGATATTTGGAAAAAATGGACGACGTGCATTTTGAAAAATATTTTTTTAAAAAAAAATTTGTTAAGGCCGTACCTGTTTTTGAAAAAAATTGAAAAAAACATATTTCATACAGAATTCAATTTCCTTTCTCATGTTTTTAAAAAAAATCAAATCGGTTGAAAGGTCTTAAAAATATTTGGAAAAAACTGACATTTTGAAAAATATTTTTTTTAAAAAAACATTGCTAAAGCCGTACCTGTCTTTAAAAAATTTTGAAAAAAAGATATTTTGTAGAGAATTTAATTTCCTTTCTAATGTTTTTTGAAAAAATCAAATCGCATAAGACACTCCAAAGATATTTATCAAATCCTTCCACCAGGCGCATCGCCCACGGCCCGCGACTCCGGCCGCGGCCTCCGCCCCGACCAATGGGCCCGCTACTGCGGCCGGTACGTTTGCGCCGACGTGATCGAGAAATTCTCCAAGACCCGCACCGCCCACAGCACGTTACCATCGGCGGCCGGCGGCGACAAGGACCGGACCAACGCCGGGCTCGTCCACGGCACCGGCCCGAAATGGGGCTCGGACACCGACCTCGCGACGAAACTGACCTCCCCCGCGACGAGGAGCCACTCGACGGCCGGTGGTGAGCCAATATTTTTTTAACACCCGTACTCGGATTCTCAATCGGAACTGCAACTCGGGACTTGGGGATCCTCGTCGAGCCCCAGGTTCAAGCATACAACGGTCCCTTTTTCGGAATCCCGGTGTCTGGTGTTTCTAGCCTCTCGACCGATCTCTCTGGACCTCTTCCAGGTATCAAATCGAAATTCCGCTGGATCTTCGGGACGAGCGCGTCGTATCCATCGAAGGGCTACACCGGCGGTACGAGTCCCGGCAGTGCCTCGAGGTCTGTCTACACGGACGAGTCGTCCTCGACGCGGCTCGTCTCGCAGCTGACCGCCGCGGCCATCTGCGCCAGCTCGCCGCTCCTGCCGACGAACGCCGCGACGTCGTCGTCGCCGTCGGTCAAATCGCTCGTGCGGCCTCTGAGCGTGCCCAAGCTGCACGTGACGCTCGCCAACCCGGCCGCGGCGCCGGCCAACGCGGACAACTTCATCCCGAACAACATACCGACCGGCTCGTACTACGACGACGCCGCGAAGAAGGGCACGTTGTTCCACAAGAAGAAGAAATAGCACAGGTGCGCGCTGTGCACATACGAAGACTGATCGGGAGGACTGTCTGGAAGACCGTGTCGTCGTTTCAGTGGAGGATTCGTAACTTTTTGTATTGAGTCTGTTTTAAGGAGTAGATCGATGCTTGTGTATGATGTATTCTATAGTGGATTAAAGCCGTGACTGGACGGTTTTTTTGATTGTCTTTCAATCTGGATCAAACGATTTCGTCCATAACCCACATGCAGGTTTTACCTCTTGCAGCCTTTACATGATCGTATATATATTCTTGATTTGATATCCAATCCTCGAGGGACTGGAAGAGCCAGTTCGAGCATAGAAAAAGCCGTGTACCTGAAAGTGTCAGAGTCGACCCGCTTGGACCTGCGAGGGAAAAAAACGGAGGAAACGGGCCGAATGTGGAAGTGTGGAAGATGTAACGGAGGGATGCATGTCGATTGCTTTCCTGTTCGGCGTAGGACATGAGTTTTTCCTGTGTTCGTAAGACTTTTATTGATTCGACATTTTTGTAACTGGAAATTCCACGGGCCCCGAATGGGTATCAATAAAAAAATGTTAAAAAATAGCTATTTTTCTTTAAAATATACAAGTAGAGTAACCTAAATTCCACTATCTAATTCCATTTTCAATCGTAGAAATATCCAAAAAAGCTTTTTTTTGAGCTTTCAGTTTCTGGTCTAACTTGTCAAAAAACGCGTGGGAGAAGCAAACTGCGAATTCTAAATGCAATAAAACGCGTGGGCGGAGCTAACCGCAATTCTAAATGCAAAAAACGCGTGGGAGGAGCTAACTGAGTATTTTAAATGCAATAAAACGCGTGGACGTGGCTAACTGCGAATTTTGGAAGCAAAAAACCGCGTGGGCATGTCTAACTGCTTTTATTGGAAGCAAAAAACCGCGGGGGCGTGTCTAACTGCGTTTTTTCGAAGCAAAAATCCGCGGGGGCGTGTCTAACTGCGTTTTTTCGAAGCAAAAATCCGCGTGGGCGTGTCTAACTGCGTTTTTTCTAAGCAAAAATCCGCGGGGGCGTGTCAAACTGCTTTTATTGGAAGCAAAAAACCGCGGGGGCGTGTATAACTGCGTTTTTTCGAAGCAAAAATCCGCGGGGGCGTGTCTAACTGCGTTTATTCGAAGCAAAAATCCGCGGGGGCGTGTCTAACTACGTTTATTCGAAGCAAAAATCCGCGGGGGCGTGTCTAACTGCGAATTTTCGAAGCAAAAATCCGCGGGGGCGTGTCTAACTGCGTTTTTTCGAAGCAAAAAACCGCGGGGGCGTGTCTAACTGCGTTTATTCGAAGCAAAAAACCGCGGGGGCGTGTCTAACTGCGAATTTTTAAAGCAAAAAACCGCGGGGGCGTGTCTAACTGCGTTTATTGGAAGCAAAAAACCGCGGGGGCGTGTCTAACTGCGAATTTTTAAAGCAAAAATCCGCGGGGGCGTGTCTACTGCGGGGTGTCTAACTGCGAATTTTTAAAGCAAAAAACCGCGGGGCGTGTCTAACTGCGGCGTGTGTCTAACTGCGAATTTTCGAAGCAAAAAACCGCGGGGGCGTGTCTAACTGCGTTTATTCGAAGCAAAAAACCGCGGGGGCGTGTCTACTGCCTTTATTGGAAGCAAAAAACTGCGGGGGCGTGTCTAACTGCGTTTTTTCGAAGCAAAAATCCGCGGGGGCTTGTCTAACTGCGTTTTTTCGAAGCAAAAATCCGCGTGGGCGTGTCTAACTGCGTTTATTCGAAAAATCCGCAAAAAAGCAAAAATCCGCGGGGGCGTGTCTAACTGCGTTTATTCGAAGCAAAAAACCGCGTGGGCGTGTCTAACTGCGTTTATTCAAAGCAAAAATCCGCGGGGGCGTGTCTAATTGCGTTTATTCGTAGCGAAAATCCGCGGGGGCGTGTCTAACTGCGTTTTTCGAAGCAAAGCAAAAAACCGCGGGGGCGTGTCTAACTGCGTTTATTCGAAGCAAAAAACCGCGGGGGCGTGTCTAACTGCGTTTATTCGAAGCAAAAAACCGCGGGGGCGTGTCTAACTGCGTTTATTCGAAGCAAAAAACCGCGGGGGCGTGTCTAACTGCGTTTATTCGAAGCAAAAAACCGCGGGGGCGTGTCTAACTGCGTTTATTCAAAGCAAAAAACCGCGGGGGCGTGACTAACTGCGTTTTATCGAAGCAAAAAACCGCGGGGGCGTGTCTAACTGCGTTTTATCGAAGCAAAAAACCGCGGGGGCGTGTCTAACTGCGTTTATTCGAAGCAAAAATCCGCGGGGGCGTGTCTAACTGCGAATTTTTAAAGCAAAAAACCGCGGGGGCGTGTCTAACTGCGTTTATTCGAAGCAAAAAACCGCGGGGGCGTGTCTAACTGCGTTTATTCGAAGCAAAAAACCGCGGGGGCGTGTCTAACTGCGTTTATTCGAAGCAAAAAACCGCGGGGGCGTGTCTAATTGCGTTTTTTCGAAGCAAAAATCCGCGGGGGCGTGTCTAACTGCTTTTTTTGTAAGCAAACAACCGGGGGGGCGTTTATAACTGCGTTTTTTCGAAGCAAAATCCGCGGGGGCGTGTCAAACTGCTTTTATTCGAAGCGCGGGGGCGTGTCTAACTGCTTTTATTCGAAGCAAAAAACCGCGGGGGCGTGTCTAACTGCGTTTATTCGAAGCAAAAAACCGCGGGGGCGTGTCTAACTGCGTTTATTCGAAGCAAAAATCCGCGGGGGCGTGTCTAACTGCGTTTATTCGAAGCAAAAAACCGCGGGGGCGTGTCTAACTGCGTTTATTCGAAGCAAAAATCCGCGGGGGCGTGTCTAACTGCGTTTATTCGAAGCAAAAAACCGCGGGGGCGTGTCTAACTGCGAATTTTCGAAGCAATAATCCGCGGGGGCGTGTCTAATTGCGTTTATTCGAAGCAAAAAACCGCGGGGGCGGGCGTGCGTTTTTTCGAAGCAAAAAACCGCGTGGGCGTGTCTAACTGCGTTTATTCGAAGCAAAAAACCGCGGGGGCGTGTCTAACTGCGTTTATTCAAAAAACCGCGGGCAAAAAATCCGCGGGGGCGTGTCTAACTGCGTTTATTCGAAGCAAAAAACCGCGGGGGCGTGTCTAACTGCGTTTTATCGAAGCAAAAAACCGCGGGGGCGTGTCTAACTGCGTTTATTCGAAGCAAAAAACCGCGGGGGCGTGTCTAACTGCGTTTATTCGAAGCAAAAAACCGCGGGGGCGTGTCTAACTGCGTTTATTCGAAGCAAAAAAACTGCGGGGGCGTGTCTAACTGTGTTTATTCGAAGCAAAAAACCGCGGGGGCGTGTCTAACTGCGTTTTCGATTCGTGTCTAAGCAAGCAAAACCGCGCGGGGCGTGTCTACTGCCTTTATTGGAAGCAAAAAACTGCGGGGGCGTGTCTAACTGCGTTTTTTCGAAGCAAAAAACCGCGGGGGCGTGTCTAACTGCGTTTATTCGAAGCAAAAAACCGCGGGGGCGTGTCTAACTGCGAATTTTTAAAGCAAAAAACCGCGGGGGCGTGTCTAACTGCGAATTTTCGAAGCAAAAAACCGCGGGGGCGTGTCTAACTGCGTTTATTCGAAGCAAAAAACCGCGGGGGCGTGTCTAACTGCGTTTTTTCGAAGCAAAAATCCGCGTGGGCGTGTCTAACTGGGTTTTTTCGAAGCAAAAAACCGCGGGGGCGTGTCTAACTGCGTTTATTCAAAGCAAAAAACCGCGGGGGCGTGTCTAACTGCGTTTATTCGAAGCAAAAAACCGCGGGGGCGTGTCTAACTGCGTTTTTTCGAAGCAAAAATCCGCGGGGGCGTGTCTAACTGCGTTTTTTCGAAGCAAAAAACCGCGGGGGCGTGTCTAACTGCGTTTATTCGAAGCAAAAAACCGCGGGGGCGTGTCTAACTGGGCGTGTCTAACTGCGTTTTTTCGAAGCAAAAATCCGCGAGGGCGTGTCTAATTGCGTTTATTCGAAGCAAAAATCCGCGGGGGCGTGTCTAACTGCGTTTATTCGAAGCAAAAATCCGCGGGGGCGTGTCTAACTGCGTTTATTCGAAGCAAAAAACCGCGAGGGCGTGTCTAACTGCGTTTTTTCTAAGCAAAAATCCGCGGGGGCGTGTCTAACTGCGTTTATTCGAAGCAAAAATCCGCGTGGGCGTGTCTAATTGCGTTTTTCCGAAGCAAAAAACCGCGTGTGCGTGGCTAACGCGAATTGTAGAAGCAATAAACCGCGTGGGCGTGGTTAAACGCGAATTCTAGAAGCAAAAAACCGCGTGGGCGTGGTTAAACGCGAATTCTAGAAGCAAAAAACCGCGTGGGCGTGGCTAACCGCGAATTCTAGAAGCAAAAAACCGCGTGGGCGGGGCTAACTGCAAATTCTAAATGCAAAAAACCGCGTGGCCGGGGCTAACCGCGAATTCTTTTTCTAAGAACTAGAAATAATTCGAGTTTCGAAAAATCCTCTTAAGTGCATATTCTTAAAGGTCTAAACTTTGAAAATATGTAAAAAAAAAACGATTTTTTCGACATTCTAGACTAGAATACCCCCTTAAAACACTTTGCAAAATCAGGTCTAAACTGGACGTTGCACCAACAACATCAATCCATCTAAAACAGAAATCGCAACATGCGGAGCTCCTCGAGTCACTGATTGATCGATAATTGAAGAACATGATTTTCAAAACTGTACTTCCAATTATTTGAAACGAAACTGTCGTTGGGATTTTTTAGGGATCGTATGAAAAAAATAAATCGTACGACTGTAGCACCTTTTATTTAAAATACAATTACAAATCGTATGTAGAAAAATACACATGTCTTACATATTAAAAAACAGAAAATCGAAAAATTATAAAACGCCCCCACGCCTAGAGGTTAGCCTGCACCCTCGGGTGTTTCTTGAGCCCTTCGGCGACCCTACGTCCGAAATCCGCATCGACCTGCGTGAAATTACGCACGGCCCTCTCCTGTATAAAATCGACGGCGTTGCTCAGATGCCCTACAATGTTGGCCACGAGCCGTGTCCTTCCGCCCTCGTCGAGCGTGCTCCTATAGAACACCGCCGGCTGGGTATAATTGTCCTCTTCACCGGAATCGTACCGGAACACGTCACCGGCGACCGGGAATTTCGGCTGCAGTCGTTCGGCGCGCGGATCGACCTCCGGCCCTGAAAAGCTGTTCGGATGGTAGTTGGGCGCGCCGCCCTGGTTCAGGATCGCTTGCGGCCCGTCGCGTTGGTAGTTCGCCGGCTGTCGCGTCCTGAACGGACAGTTGACCGGCAGTTGGAGGTAATTGGCGCCGAGGCGGTGTCGGTGCGTGTCCGAATAGGAGAACAGCCGCCCTTGCAGCATCTTATCGGGCGACGGTTCGATGCCGGGCACGAAATGGGACGGGCTGAACGCGATCTGCTCGACGTCGGCGAAATAATTCTCCGGGTTTTGGTCGAGCACGAGCTTGCCGACCGGAATCAACGGGAAGTCCGCATGGGGCCACACTTTAGTCACGTCGAACGGATTGAACTTGACACGTTCGGATTGTTCCTGGGTCATGACTTGTAAATAGAACGTCCACGATGGGAATTTCCCGTTCGAGATCGAGTTGTAGAGATCTCGGATGCCGTAGTCGGGATCAGAACCGGACAGTTCGTCGGCTCGATCGACCGGGAGATTCTTGATCCCCTGATCGGTCTTGTAGTGGAATTTGCACCAGACGTACGTACCGGAATCGTTGACGAGTTTGAACGTGTGCGAGCCGTAGCCGTTCATGTGCCGATACCCGTCCGGTATCCCCCGGTCCGAGAATAAGAACATGACCTGGTGCAAGGACTCGGGCCTCAGCGAGAGGAAATCCCAGAACATGTCCGCGTCCTTGAGATGCGTCTTCGGGTTCCTCTTCTGCGTGTGTATGAAGCTCGGGAACAGGATCGGATCGCGTATGAAGAAGATCGGCGTGTTGTTACCGACGAGATCCCACACGCCGTCGTCCGTGTAGAACTTGACGGCGAAGCCGCGCGGGTCGCGGACCGTGTCCGCCGAGCCGGACTCGCCGCCGACGGTCGAGAAGCGGACGGCGATCGGCGTCCGTTTGCCGACGGCCGAGAACACTTTCGCGGCCGTGTAGCGGGTGACGTCGTGCGTCACCTCGAAGTAGCCGAACGCGCCGGCGCCTTTCGCGTGCACGACGCGTTCGGGGATGCGCTCGCGGTCGAAGTGCGACAGGTCGTCGAGGAACGCGTTGTCTTGCAGGAGGGCCGGGCCGCGGGTGCCGACAGTCAGCGTCGCGTCCTTGTTGACGGTCGGCGCGCCGAAACCGGTCACGGTCGTGTCGGGCATTTTCTGAAACACAAATAAAATCCGGATCAATAAAAATGAAATTTATCAAATTTGTCACAGGTTGCGTATTTCGAGGCTAACGCTAGAAAGGAAGATTACCTATAAATGAGAAGACACATAGTTAGCATCGGGGGTTAAAGCTAGATAAATTAAGACAGTAAATAAAACAAAAATTAGACCAAGAACTGTCAAATTTGGTAAAATCTGAAATTATCAATCTCTCTATTTCACTCTCTCCCCACAAATTCGCTATACTCGTTCTCATTTTCATTTCAATCGAATGACAATCGAGTCTTCTCTGGAAAATAACAAACTATCCTTTTAAGGGGTTATTCTAGTCTAGACCCACGAATTTTAGGTGTTTTTTCGGGGGCTATTTAAAAAAAACAACAAATATTTTTACTATCAATTTTTCAATCAGTCATTTATTGACATTTTAAGAGTATAAAAAAGTATTATCAAAAACAAAAAATTCAAAATTGAAAAAGGTACAGGCTGGCAAAAGTGGGGGCTAGAAAAAAAAGGTCTCTCCTGGTTCCAACCCTTCCGGTCATTTGAAACGAATTTTTTTTTGAAATTATTGAAAAAGAAGGTTGTAGTAGTATTCCTGCTTAGGGAAATTTAGAAAAAAAAAATTTTTTTTGTAGTGTGAAATAAACAGTCATTTTTTGCCCTATTTTTCAAATTTTGGATTTTTTAAAAATAGTAAAAAACGAAATCTCCAAAAAAATCCAAGACGAGGGCAATTATTGTTATATTGAGAAGCTCTATACCGAATTTCAAGTACAAAAGCTGAAATTGTCAATGTCTCTATTTCACTCTCTCCCCACAGATCCGCTATACTCGTTCTCGTTTTCATTTCAATCGAGTGACAATCGAGTCTTCTCTGGAAAATAACAAACTAGCCTTTTAAGGGGGTATTCTAGTCTAGACGCACGAATTTTAGGTGTTTTTTCGGGGGCTATTAAAAAAAAAACAACAAATATTTTTACTATCAATTTTTTAATCAGTTATTTATTGACATTTTAAGAAAATAAAAAAGTATTACCAAAAACAAAAAATTCAAAATTGAAAAAGATACAGGATGGCAAAAGTAGGGGCTCGAAAAAAAAAGGTCGACGTGGTGCCAACCCTTCCGGTCATTTGAAACAAAATTTTTTTTGAAATTATTGAAAAAGAAGGTTGTAGTAATATCCCTGCCTAGGGAAATTTTTAAAAAAAATGTTTTTCACAAAATGGCGATAGTATGAAAAAACACTAATTTTTTTACTCTATTTTTTCAACTTTCGGAATTTTTTAAAAATAGTAAAAAACGAAATTTCCAAAAAAATCCTAGACAGGGGCAATCACTGTTATATTGAGAATCTCTGTACCGAATTTCAAGTAAATCGGTCGATTAAAACTCGAGATATCGAAAAAAATAATTTCGATAAAAACGCATTTAAAGTTGATTAATTTCGATTAACGCGTCACAAAAACAGCTATAACTCCGAAAATAATTCGAATTTCGAAAAATCCTCTCAACGACACATTCTTCAAGGTCTAAACTTTGAAAATATCAAAAAAAAAAAATGATTTTTTTCGAAATTCTAGACTGGAATACCCCCTTAATACGACTCTCTCTATCTCGTTCCATGGCACTCGATCGCGTAAAAATGTATCTCTTTCTCTAATCCGGCCATTTTATTTACTCAACGATAAGAGAGAATTATTTTTGTTGTATATAAATATTTTTAAACAAATTTCACGTGCATTTTTATCTTATTTATTTATATATTTTCGAGTATCGTCCGATTTGCGAATATATGTCAGTAGAGTATTCAGATAACACGTTATTCAATAGCATTAATAGAATCGAATAAACATGATTATTTTTTGACAATCGAGTCTTCTCTGGAAAATAACAAACTACCTTCAATACCGACTCTCTCTATCTCATTCCGTGCCACTCGATCGCGTATCAATGTATCTTTTTCTCTAATCCGGCCATTTTGTTTACTCAACGATATTTTTATAGATAAATATTTTTAAATAAATTTCACGTGCATTTTTATCTTATTTATTTATATATTTTCGAGTACGTATCGATTTGCGAATTAGAGTATTCAGATAACACGTTATTCAATAATATCAATAGAATTGAATACACATGATTTTTTTTTTGACAATCGAGTCTACTCTGGAAAATAACAAACTACCTTCAATACCGACTCTCTCTATCTCGTTCCATGCCACATGATCGCGTATGAACGTATCTTTATTCGACACGCCGTTTTCTCTAATCTGGCCATTTTGTTTACTCAACGATAAGAAGGAATCATTTTTGTACGTAAATATTTTTAAATAAATTTCACGTGCATTTTTATCTTATTTATTTATATATTTTCGAGTATCGTCCGGTTTGCGAATATGTGTCAGTAGAGTATTCAGATAACACGTTATTCAATAGTATTGATAGAATTGAATACACATGATTAGATTAGATTTGGGAATTAGGAAAAGTGCGATTGAATTCATCGTTAAAACCTCGATTATTATTAGAAACGTATTTTCGAGATATGCCAAATTTAATAACAATGGACAATTGGTACAAGGATTCGATCGAAACATCAAGTACATACTTGACACGAATGAATTTTAACCCCGACACTACAATAATTCAAAATGTTCAATAATCGCTTATTATTGATAATTATATAATCGATAATTAGTACCAAAACAATAAACGAAAAATCAAGGACATAGTTTAGATTCTAATCCGACGAATTGTTGATATTCTCTCTTTGTTTTTTTGGGTCCGATCCGAGTGAGTTATACGAAACACATGTAACTTCCCCAAGGCTAGTCGCACGGGTTGATTGTTGAGAAATCCATGTGGTATTTAAAAATTTATCAAAACACGAAAAGTAATTGACATGTATGCCAATATTCAGTATATAGTGCGAAATTGACGTTATTGGCACGTATTCCAATATACAGATAGGGTTTTTATTTTCATGACATTATGTATATATATTTAATTTTAAATGGATTTATACCACTTTCATTAATAATAAATTGATCCGTTCGTTTTTGATAGTGCAATAACTCCATTTGTTTATAGTTTGAGATAGAATATTTAAAGGTTTGCGTTTGAATTACGAAAAATCGACTTTTCATTATGTTATGTATTTTTCATTATGTTATAGAAAAATGTATAAATAAACAATTATTGTTTATTTATAAATTTTTCAAAAAAAATTTCCGAAAATTTTCAAAAAAAATTTATGTATTTTTCATTATGTTATAGAAAAATGTATAAATAAACAATTATTGTCTATTTATAAATTTTTCAAAAAAAAATTCCGAAAATTTTCAAAAAAAATTTATGTATTTTCCATTATGTTATAGAAAAATGTATAAATAAACAATTATTGTTTATTTATAAATTTTTCAAAAAAAATTTCCGAAAATTTTCAAAAAAAATTTATGTATTTTTCATTATGTTATAGAAAAATGTATAAAATAAACAATTATTGTCTATTTATAAATTTTTCAAAAAAAATTTCCGAAAATTTTCAAAAAAAATTTATGTATTTTTCATTATGTTATAGAAAAATGTATAAATAAACAATTATTGTTTATTTATAAATTTTTCAAAAAAAAAATTCAAAAAAAATTTCCGAAAATTTTCAAAAAAAATTTATGTATTTTCCATTATGTTATATGTATAAATAAACAATTATTGTCTATTTATAAATTTTCAAAAAAATTTCCGAAAATTTTCAAAAAAATTATGTATTTTCATTATGTTATAGAAAAATGTATAAATAAACAATTATTGTTTATTTATAAATTTTTCAAAAAAAATTTCAAAAAAAATTCGAAAATTTTCAAAAAAAATTTATGTATTTTCCATTATGTTATAGAAAAATGTATAAATAAACAATTATTGTTTATTTATAAATTTTTCAAAAAAAATTTCCGAAAATTTTCAAAAAAAATTTATGTATTTTTCATTATGTTATAGAAAAATGTATAAAATAAACAATTATTGTCTATTTATAAATTTTTCAAAAAAAATTTCCGAAAATTTTCAAAAAAAATTTATGTATTTTTCATTATGTTATAGAAAAATGTATAAATAAACAATTATTGTTTATTTATAAATTTTTCAAAAAAAAATTCAAAAAAAATTTCCGAAAATTTTCAAAAAAAATTTATGTATTTTCCATTATGTTATAGAAAAATGTATAAATAAACAATTATTGTCTATTTATAAATTTTTCAAAAAAATTTCGGAAAAAAATTATGTATTTTTCATTATGTTATAGAAAAATGTATAAATAAACAATTATTGTTTATTTATAAATTTTTCAAAAAAAATTTCAAAAAAAATTTCCGAAAATTTTCAAAAAAAATTTATGTATTTTCCATTATGTTATAGAAAAATGTATAAATAAACAATTATTGTTTATTTATAAATTTTTCAAAAAAAATTTCCGAAAATTTTCAAAAAAAATTTATGTATTTTTCATTATGTTATAGAAAAATGTATAAAATAAACAATTATTGTCTATTTATAAATTTTTCAAAAAAAATTTCCGAAAATTTTCAAAAAAAATTTATGTATTTTTCATTATGTTATAGAAAAATGTATAAATAAACAATTATTGTTTATTTATAAATTTTTCGCAAAAAAATTTCGAAAATTTTCAAAAAAATTTATGTATTTTCCATTATGTTATAGAAAAATGTATTAAACAATTATTGTCTATTTATAAATTTTTCAAAAAAACATTCAAAATTTTCAAAAAAAATTTATGTATTTTTCATTATGTTATAGAAAAATGTATAAATAAACAATTATTGTTTATTTATAAATTTTTCAAAAAAAAATTCAAAAAAAATTTCCGAAAATTTTCAAAAAAAATTTATGTATTTTCCATTATGTTATAGAAAAATGTATAAATAAACAATTATTGTCTATTTATAAATTTTTCAAAAAAAATTTCCGAAAATTTTCAAAAAAAAATTATGTATTTTTCATTATGTTATAGAAAAATGTATAAATAAACAATTATTGTTTATTTATAAATTTTTCAAAAAAATTCAAAAATTTCCGAAAATTTTCAAAAAAAAACCGTATTTTCCATTATGTTATAGAAAAATGTATAAATAAACAATTATTGTCTATTTATAAATTTTTCAAAAAAAATTTCCGAAAATTTTCAAAAAAAATTTATGTATTTTTCATTATGTTATAGAAAAATGTATAAATAAACAATTATTGTTTATTTATAAATTTTTCAAAAAAAAATTCAAAAAAAATTTCCGAAAATTTTCAAAAAAAATTTATGTATTTTTCATTATGTTATAGAAAAATGTATAAAATAAACAATTATTGTCTATTTATAAATTTTTCAAAAAAAATTTCCGAAAATTTTCAAAAAAAATTTATGTATTTTCCATTATGTTATAGAAAAATGTATAAATAAACAATTATTGTCTATTTATAAATTTTTCAGAAATGGCCGATGGAAAAAACGAACCAGAATCGTGTTTTTTCCAGTTCATAGATCGTGACAACCTGTCGTTTTTCGAATTGGGCGAAAAAAAA
This sequence comes from Neoneuromus ignobilis, assembly GCA_029203775.1. Taxonomy (NCBI): domain Eukaryota; kingdom Metazoa; phylum Arthropoda; class Insecta; order Megaloptera; family Corydalidae; genus Neoneuromus; species Neoneuromus ignobilis. Next base: position 1,053,788 of record CP092098.1, read on the forward strand.
ATAATCGAAATTTCAATATTTGCGAAATAGCCGAGACGCGAACCGTTTGGTTCGTTTCCGAGAGTCGTGTTGCCTGCGTAGTAGGCGCGTCGTTCGTATTTTTCTTTCTTTCAAACGTCAGTGCGGATTTTTTATTTATTTAAACGTACTTGAATTGCAGTAATTAAAATATATATCGATAAGATAACGCGTGTAAATCGATTACACGCACGAAAACGGCGATTAGCGGAACGAGTACGTCGATATAATGATAACAATGCGAATATAAAATGACCGGCACGCGTGCGATTGATACGCTTTTATCGCTCGTTACGGATTTTATTTCGGATTGGTTTCGTGATTGTTGTACTTTACACACACACATACACACACACACATACACACACACATAAATACACACACACATAAATACACACACACCTGTCCGCAAAAATCGCACGGAATCGTTTTTTTTTATTTCCAATCATCCAGGCCTATGAATTTCATGTATGTTTGTGATTATAAAATGGCGTTTATACAAAAAATTCGATTGATTTGCGGTATCAATCGCTCGAAGATTAATGATTTTCGGGTCGAAATCGGGTACGGGTCGTGTAATTAGGATCGTGTGCCTACGTGTGGTCCAAAAACCACGGCCGTGGAATAAAATCCAGGCCCGTCATAACGTTTTTAACGTTTTTATGTGTTTTTCGAAATCGGGAATTGATTAGTTGATCGAAAATCGTTGAGTTTGGAACGCAATTGTGAAAGAGGGATGTTCGATCGATACGTGGTATGAAAATCATGGTTCTGGAATCGTATCCAGGCCCGTAGTAAAATCATTGGTTTAGGACAAGTTTTCTTGGAATAAAATTGTATCTACACGTGGTATGAAAATCACGGTCCCCGTAGTAAAATCACAAACTCGTTAGACGTTTTTTTGAATTCGATTGATTGATTTAGGACCAGTTTTCGATCAATTACTCGAAAACTAATCACTTTGGAACAAAATTGACGGTCTTGAAATTATCCAGGGTGTAGTAAGAAGGATTTTTTATCTATTGATGTGGTATAAAAATGACGGTCTTGAAATCGTATCCAGGCCCGTAGTAAAATCACAAACTCGCTAGACGTTTTTTTGAATTCGATTGATTGATTTAGGACCAGTTTTCGATCAATTACTCAAAAACTAATCACTTTGGAACAAAACTAGTTATAGGGTGTGAAAGAAGGATAAATTATCTACACGTGGTATGAAAATCACGGTCCTGGAATCATATCCAGGCCCGTAGTAAAACCACAAACTCGCTAGATGTTTTTTTTTAAATTCGATTGATTGATTCTGACATATGTGTGTTGTTTCATAGGCGACTTAGTTTGAAAACTAACAATCAATCGACTATCAGTACCATGAGATCGACAGAGATGGAACATATCTTGAATATGACGAGCGAGCGAGCGAGATATATCTGTTTATTTATTTTTTGATACGCTGTTTTTTTAAACGTGACTGAAATTAACATTGAAATCGATTTAAATTTCTATCACGCTTGAAAAACAAACATTTCTAATTTATCGATAATCATGATTTATTTATGACGATTCTAACTGCACTTTCATGTCCGTTCGCTTTCGATTCAATTGCAGTGAAATCTAGGTTGAGCGATAATTGTCAGTCGGCCGATTATATATATATATATATATATATATATATATATATATATATATATATATATATATATATATATATATATATATATATATAAACAGAAAAGAGGACGGAAAAAAAACGATATCGTTTCTCTCGGTGACCAGAAACGGCCGAGTTCGAATGAGTGACGTTGATTTTATTTTCAAAAATCGTAAAAACGTACTCGCACCTGACCGTCATTCTCTATTTATCGCGACGGCCGGCGATTATCTGTGTTGTTTACGACGACGTACGATGACTCGACAATGTTTCGATAATCGTGGAAATCGTTTATGCAATTTAATCGAAACACACACACACACACACATATGCAAACGAGCTTCCTTCCATGTACAACGGCCATTAAACAAACAAACAAACAAACAAGTCATTATTGCAGGAATAATTAGTTGACGTTGTGTTTTAATTACGTATATAAAAATAAACGTAACGATCGTATCGTTTGCATTGACACGGAGGTATTTTAATTATTGTATACGAGGTTCTAATCGATGGACATTTATGGAAAGTCGAGAATTTTTGCAATTTGCGGTGGAATGTAAAATGGAAATTCCAATTAATTGGAAAAGTCGAACGGACGGCCTTCGCACGAACGTCTTAATTGAAATTAATTATCGCTTTTCTTCCAATAATACATATATATATATATATATATATATATATATATATATATATATATAAATAAAGTGTTTTCTAATGATGAAAGAAATTTAAATTGATTTTAATGTTAATATCTGTCATTTGAAAAAAAACAATCGACAAATAAATAAACAAATACATCTCGCTCGCTCACTCGTCATATTTAAGATATGTTCTATCTTTCTTGATCTCATCGTATTGATCGGTTGATTGATTTTTAATTTTTCTAATTAAGTCGCTTATGGAACAACACACACACATTCATACATACATACATACACATATACACACACGCAGTTATATATATATATATATATATATATAAAGTGTTTTCTAATGATGAACGAAATTTAAATTGATTTCAATGTTAATTTCTGTCATTAGAAAAAAAACAATCGACAAATAAATAAACAAATACATCTCGCTCGCTCACTCGTCATATTTATGATATGTTCTATCTTTCTTGATCTCATCGTATTGATCAGGTGATTGATTTTTAATTTTTCTAATTAAGTCGCCTATGGAACAACACACACACATTCATACATAAATACACATATACACACACGCAGTTATATATATATATATATATATATATATATATATATATATATAAATTATATTATATTAGGTTGGCAAGTATCTCCCTTCCGCTTTTTTTTTTTTTTTTTTTTTTTTTTTTTTTGTACATAGCTGCGAAATTCAAAAGACCAGAAGGCGGAAGGGAGATATTTGCCAACCTAATATATATATATATATATATATATATATATATATATATGTGTGTGTGTGTGTGTGTGTGTTTGTTTTTTAAGCGTGACAGAAATTTAAATCGATTTCAATGTTAATTTCAGTCACGTTTAAAAAAACAGTAAATCAAAAAATAAACAAACAGATATATCTCGCTCGCTCGCTCGTCATATTCAAGATATGTTCCATCTCTGTCGATCTCATGGTATTGACAGTCGATTGATTGTTAGTTTTCAAACTAAGTCGTCTATGAAACAATACACATATCAGAATCAATCAGTCGAATTCAACAAAAATGTTTATCAAGTTTGTGGATTTATTACGGGCCTGGATATGATTCCAGGACCGTGATTTTCGGACCACGTGTAGATAAATTATCCCTCTTTCATACCCTGTAATCGGTTTTGTTCTAAAGTGATTCGTTTTTGAGTAATTGATCGAAAACTGGTCCTAAATCAATCAATCGAATTCAAAAAAATGTCTAGCGAGTTTGTGATTTTACTACGGGCCTGGATATGATTCCAGGACCGTGATTTTCATACCACGTGTAGATAATTTATCCTTCTTTCACACCCTATAACCAATTTTATTCCAAAATGATTCGTTTTTGAGTAATTGATCGAAAACTGGTCCTAAATCAATCAATCGAATTCAAAAAAACGTCCAGCGAGTTTGTGATTTTACTACGGGCCTGGATACGATTTCAAGACCGTGATTTTCATACCACGTGTAGATAAACAATCCCTCTTTTACCCCCTACAACCAATTTTGTTCCAAAGTGATTAATTTTTGAGTAATTGATCGAAAACTGGTCCTAAATCAATCAATCGAATTCAAAAAAACGTCTAACGAGTTTGTGATTTTACTACGGGCCTGGATACGATTCCAGGACCGTGATTTTCATACCACGTGTAGATAATTTATCCTTCTTTCACACTCTACAACCAATTTTATTCCAAAATGATTAGTTTTTGAGTAATTGATCGAAAACTGGTCCTAAACCAATCAATCAAATTCAAAAAAACGTCTAACGAGTTTGTGATTTTACCACGGGCCTGGATACGATTCCAGGACCGTGATTTTCATACCACGTGTAGATAATTTATCCCTCTTCCACACCCTACAACCAATTTTATTCCAAAATGATTCGTTTTTGAGTGATTGATCGAAAACCGGTCCCAAATCGAGTTCGAAACCTCGCCATACGCCCATCTCTTTCCAGAAACCGCACCACCGAACCGATCATTTTTTCCCTCGAAAAAATACGCGCCTGTGTTTTCGTGTACACTGATTAAATCCGACCGACGTGCGTCTGTCTGTTAAGCTTAGCAACAACAACAACAACGACCGACTGGAAAAAATGTCTATCTGTACGACCGAAATCTGGCCTTGAACTCGCGCGGTCCGCGAGTCACAAACGACGCCATTCGAACGTTTCTAAAACGCAGTCCGTGTGTTTACGACACACACACGAGGCATTTCGTATGCAGGAGACAAGACACCGCCCTAGGAAGAACTGTACAACCGGTTTCGAGATACTTATCGATGCACGGATCTCGATTTCGGTACGGAAATGTTGCAACGAGATCGATTCGAAGCCGAATCATCGAATGAAAATGATCGAAATTGTAATTCGCGCGGATTTTCAAAACCGAAAACGTGGAAAAATCGTCATATGCGATATCTGTCTCTGTCTAACGTACAGCTGTCAGTATAAGATCATCTCACTTATACGACAATCGAGTGTGCTGGTTGTTTGTTTGTTTACCGATTCGTTTGTTTGTTTGTAAATGGACGAAATGCTGTCAAAAATCGTGAAACCGAACGAAATTCCGAATAAATAAATAAATTATATTTAATTCGGCGGTTGGATGATCTTGGTTTGGTTCCAGTCCGATGGCGTTTTTCGACGATTGGTCGCGTGCCGGCCGACCGACCGCGTCTCGCAACAAAATGGCAACCCGAATTACCAAAAAAAAAAAAAAAACTCAAACGTTCTGATAAGAAAAACAGACTTGTTTGTCGACACTCGGTGATAAAATATTTTCATATCTGGAGATACGGATAATGCGAATCATCTGGACCTGTTTTGCGCGTTCTGTTTGTTTGTTTTATGCGCGATAAGAGGCGTTTATTTGCACGTACCATAAACTGGTTAGTATCTTTTTTTCGATTTGAATAAATGCAGGGAGTGAAGGGGTGGGTCGGTACTCTAAGCGACAAGCATTTCGTTCGAAAGTCATTAAAGCAATTCGAGTGAGTTTCGGGTTAAGGCCGCGGCGACAGGTTCTTGTCACGATGGAATATCAATGAGGAGGAAACTGGAACGTGCAGGGCCGTGATTTTCACCCGTTTTCTCGAAAAATACGATTCCGGGATCACAAATAATACCGGAATCGAAAAGTACGTTTGATTTTCGACCAGAATCTCTATTTTCGAAATCGTATGTTGATATGCAGGCCCGTAATAGAACCTCAAAAAAAAAAATCAAAAATGTAAATTATCGATTTTTCGCCCATTTTTTTAAAAAAATACAATTCTGCGATTAAAAAAAGTACTAGAATTAAAAATTCAATCCGATTTCCTACCAAAATCACTTTTTTACGATTATATGTTGACATACAGGCCCGTAATCAAATTGAATGTTTGATGAAAAATCAAAGTTGAAAAACGGTGATATTTCGGCCATTTTCTCAAAAAAATACAAATCTGACATTAAAAACGGTACTGGAATTAAAAACTGAATCCGATTTTCCACCAGAATCGCTATTTTCAGGATTGTACATCGACATACAGGCCCGTAATAGAGCTCCAAATTAATTGAAAAATTAAAGTTGAGAATCGATATTTCGGCCATTTTGTCAAAAAATACATATGAGTGAAAAATACAAATCGGTATTAATTTACGGGGGACTTAATTTACGAGGGACTTATTTTACGCGGTATTAATTTACGGAGGACTTATTTTACGCGGTATTAATTTACGGAGGACTTAATTTACGCGGGACTTATTTTACGCGATATTAAATTACGCGGGACTTATTTTACGCGGTATTAATTTACGAAGGACTTAATTTACGCGGGACTTATTTTACGCAGTATTAATTTACGGAGGACTTAATTTACGCGGGACTTATTTTACGCGATATTAAATTACGCGGGACTTATTTTACGCGGTATTAATTTACGAAGGACTTAATTTACGCGGGACTTATTTACGCGGTATTAATTTACGGAGAACTTAATTTACGCGGGACTTTTTTTACGCGGTATTGATTTACGCGGGTCTTATTTCACGCGGTATTGATTAAAAACGGTACTAGAATTAAAAATTAAATCTGATTTTCTACTAAAATCGCTATTTTCAGGATTGTACATCGACATACAGGCCCGTAATCAAGCTGTAAATTAAATGAAAAATCAAAATTGAAAATTGGTGATTTTTCTGCCATTTTCTCAAAAAATACAAATCTGGGATTAACAACAAACACCATAATCAAAAAGTACGTTTGATTTTCGATCAAAATCTCAATTTTTTGGATTGTACATCGACGTACAGGCCAGTACTCAAGCTGTAAAATGAAAAATCAAATTGAAAAATGGTGATTTTTCGGCCATTTTGTCAAAAAATACAAATCCGGGATTAAAAACAAAACCAGAATCAAAAATTAAATCTGATTTTCTACCAAAAAAACTATTTTCAGGATTGTACATCGACATACAGGCCCGTACCCAAGTTTGTAAAATGAAAAAACAAAATTTAAAAATAGTAATTTTTCGGCTATTTTATCAAAAAATGGGATTAACAACAACACCATAATCAAAAAGTACGTTTGATTTTCGACCAAAATCTCAATTTTTTGGATCGTACATCGACGTACAAGCCCGTACTCGAGCCCCCAAAAAAAAGTTACAAAATACAAACATTGAAAAAAGGGTCGTCCGGTCATGATTTTCGGTTCCATTTCACGATTTTCCAGCATGAATTAATCGATAATCGTGAATCAATTGAATTAATTCCAACACGAATTAATTGATCGAGAGTTCGAAAACTCGCTCTCAACTGTTTCTCGTCCTGTCAAACCGGAATTTTAGGTTAAATCGAACGAAAAGTCACCGACACGTACCTTGTTCTTGCGAAACTCGAGCAGCTGGTTGGATGCTGGATCTCTTCCGGACATGTTTCGTCTGATTTGTCTCTGGATTAATCGAAAATAATCGAACTGAACTGCTGATTCAGTAACTCACTCACTCACCGACTGATTACGTCCGAATGTACGCGCACGGCCTGCTAGACGCGTATATATCGCCCGTATCGTGCGACAGGTCAACAACTAGAGTTCGTTTCGTTTAACGTTCGAGCGAATCGACCGAGCGAATTGACCGGATTTTCCGAGGAAAAACTTCGAACTAAACGCCGCGTTACAGAGTCCTGTAACCGACATGGTTTGTGTACGAGGTTCGAAATTTCGTTTTTTTTTTATTTATTTTTTTTTTTAAAAAAATGTAATTCGAAGATTTCGAAAGGGCATTTTGGAAATATTTTTCAGTATTGAAAATGGGCGTTTGGTAATAAACGTTTTTTTTTTATTTTTTTTTTTAAATCTAATTCGAAGATTTCGAAAGGGCATTTTGGAAATATTTTTCAGTATTGGAAATGGGCGTTTATTTTTATTTTTAAATCTAATTCGAAGATTTTGAAAGGGCATTTTGGAAATATTTTTCAGTATTGGAAATGGGCGTTTGGTAAAAAAACGTTTTTTTTTTATTTATTTTTTTTTAAATCTAATTCGAGGATTTTGAAAGGGCATTTTGGAAATATTTTCCAGTATTGAAAATGGGCGTTTATTTTTATTTTTTATTGGAAATGGGCGTTTATTTTTATTTTTAAATCTAATTCGAAGATTTCGAAAGGGCATTTTGGAAATATTTTTCAGTATTGGAAATGGGCGTTTGGTAATAAACGTGTTTTCGATAAGAATTCAAAGTGGGATGGAAATATGGGTGGGAATTAAATCGCGTTCGTATGAGAAAATATATAAAAAAAATTGATTGAAACGATGTTGGGGTTGAAAAGGGGATTGGATTTACTATGCACGGACCCGTTTTCAAAGTTCTGTATGGACGTACAGGTCCGAAGTGGAATTTTTTTACAGAAAAATTAAATATGACAGGAAAGAATTCAATTTTCTCGTTTTATCCAAAAAAATATTGTGACAGAAAAGAATTCAATTTTCTCGTTTATCCAAAAAAATATTGTGACAGACAAGAATTCAATTTTCTCGTTTTATAGAAAAAAAATATCGTTTTTGGATTGAAAATGATACCAGAATTGAAAAGTACATTCAATTTACTATAAATTCACCCATTTTCAAAGTTCTGCATGGACGTACAGGCCCGTAATGAATTTTTTTTAAAAAATGAAATTTTTTAACAGAAACGAATTTAATTTTTTCAAATTTTTCAGCCCATTTCTCCATAAAAAAATATTTTTGTATTTAAAATTTCACCAGAATCAAAAAACATATTCAATTTACTATAAATTCACCAATTTTCAAATCTCTGTATGGACAAACAGGTCCGTAATGAATTTTTTTAAAAAAATAAGATATTACAACAGGAACAAATTTATTTTTTTCGAATTTAACACCCCATTTCTCTAAAAAAAAAACATTTTTGGATTTAAAATTTCACCAGAATCGAAAAATTTATTCAATTTACTATAAATTCACCAATTTTCAAAACTCTGTATATGGACATCCGTAATGAATTTTTAAAAAAATAAGATAATAAAATTTTTTCAAATAAGAACGAATTTATTTTTCAGAATTTAATACCCATTTTTTAAAAAAATAAGATATTACATAAAAAATTTTTCGAATTTAAAATTTCACCAGAATTCCAGAATTCAATTTTCTATAAATTCACCAATTTTCAAATCTCTGTATGGACGTCCAGGTCCGTAATAGATTTTTTTCAAAAAATAGAATATAACAGAAACGAATTTAATTTTTTCAAAATTTTAACACCCCATTTCTCAAAAAAAACATTTTTGGATTTAAAATTTCACCAGAATCGAAAAATTTATTCAATTTACTATAAATTCACCAATTTTCAAAACTCTGTATAAACTTCCAGGCCCGTAATGAATTTTTTTTAAAAAAATAAGATATTACAACAGGAACGAATTTAATTTTTTCGAATTTGACACCCCATTTCTCTAAAAAAAACATTTTTGGATTTAAAATTTCACCAGAATCGAAAAATATATTCAATTTACTATAAATTCACCAATTTTCAAAACTCTGTATGGACAAACAGGCCCGTAATGAATTTTTTTAAAAAAATAAGATATTACAACAGGAACAAATTTAATTTTTTCGAATTTAACACCCCATTTCTCAAAAAAAACATTTTTGGATTTAAAATTTCACCAGAATCGAAAAATTTATTCAATTTACTATAAATTCACTAATTTTCAAAACTCTGTATGGACAAACAGGTCCGTAATGAATTTTTTAAAAAAAATAAGATATTACAACAGAAACGAAATTATTTTTTTCGAATTTAACACCCCATTTCTCCATAAAAAAATTTTTTGGATTTAAAATTTCACCAGAATCAAAAAATATATTCAATTTACTATAAATTCACCAATTTTCAAATCTCTGTATGGAACTACAGGCCCGTAATGATTTTTTTTAAAAAAATAAGATATTACAACAGGAACGAATTTATTTTTTTCGAATTTGACACCCGATTTCTCCAAAAAAAACATTTCTGGATTTAAAATTTCACCAGAATCGAAAAATATATTCAATTTACTATAAATTCGCCGATTTTCACAACTCCGCACGGACGTCCAGGCCCGTAATAGGAAAATTTCCAAAAATATGTTTTTATTCACTTCGTTTCCTCCCCATCATCTCTCTCTCTCTCTCTCTCTCTCTCATCGACGTCCGTACGACGACTTACGAATCATCCCCTCGACAAACAGACGCTCCACAACTCCGCTGCAGGTCCTTGCGCATCCGTCCGACCAGGGACACGAGCTACGTCTCTCTCTCCGACGCGTCGTTCACTCGTTCGTCTCTCTCTCTCTCTCTCTCTCATTCTCATTCTTTCACACACCCGTACACACACCAAACGTTTTATGTGTGTGTGTGTGTTTAGAATTTTTTTTTTTTTGGAACTGTCTCAAAATGGCGTCGTCGTCCATTTTGATTAACGGTCGATTTCGATTAACACGGAAAACGCGAAAAATTCGACCAAGGATCGAACCGGCGACCGTCAGACGATTTTCGTTTTTTTCACCCGAGCCCCGGAGCGGGCGCGGCGTCGGATCCGGGCGCGCGCGTGGGTGTCGACGTCGCGGTGCCCGGAAACGCGCGAACGTCGACGATCCGCGCGTCCGACCGACCGACGCGCGATCGTCGACGAGCCGAGTCAGTCGAGTCACGGACGGCGGACCGACTGCACGCGAAAGAGAGAGAGAGACGAGACGAGACGACGACGATCACGACGACGACTTAAATCCGGACGCGTAGTCATCGACGGCCCGTCGATCGGTGCCGTTCGTCGTCGTTTAATTCCGGTACGTGCGTGCGTACCGACACACGCACGAGTGACAGTGACGTGTGCGTAGCGAGCGAGAGAGAGAGGAGAGAACACGGACGTGCGATTTCGACCGAAAAAAACACCGGTTTGTATTGAGATTTATCAATCGTTTATCGATATCGATCCGTCCATCTCTCTCAATCACCATATATATATATATATAGAGAGAGAGAGAGAGATGGATAAGTAACAATGGCACCTGATATTAAGCCAGTCGAACTTTTTGCGACTGGAAAACTTGATGAAAGAGAATAAAGAGAGAGAGCGAGAGAGAGAGTGGAAAAAAATCGTTGTTTTTTTAGGCGTGATAGAAATTTCAATTGAAATCAATTGAAATTTCTATCGCGGTTGAGAAAACGAATCCAGTGCGATCGTAGATCAGTATCGATATAATTGAATGAAACGAGATCAAGTGTGTGGCTTGGGTGTGGAGAAGACAGTGGGTGAGGGATGGACAGTTTCGTTGTTTAATTAGAATTGTATATAGGGTGGTTCGTATAAAATTATTGGAGGTGGTATAAGAGATTTTCAAAGAGGGTCGAGTGGTGTTTTTTTTTCTGGAAGGACGAACGTCGGATCGAATCCAGGAAGAAGCTAGAATGAGAATGTGAGTGGGTGTGTGTGTGAGAGAGAGAGAGGGGAAAAAAATCGAGTCGATACAACACGGTTGCATAAGCATATCTAGGCGCAGTGGGAAATTAAATCGTCGCAAGCGCCTGTATGTGGATAGGCAACCGGTTGTATGCGACTCCGGGTATATTTTTTGGGGGCTTTTTTTCAAATATTTTTTTTCATCATTTTTTTCAAATCATTTTTTTCATCATTTTTTCAAATCAATTTTTTTCATCATTTTTTCAAATCAAATTTTTTTCATCATTTTTTCAAATCAATTTTTTTCATTTTTTTCAAATCGTTTTTTTCATCATTTTTTTCAAATCAATTTTTTTCAAATCATTTTTTCCATCATTTTTTTCAAATCATTTTTTCCATCATTTTTTTCAAATCAATTTTTTCATCATTTTTTTCAAATCAATTTTTTCATCATTTTTTTCAAATCAATTTTTTCATCATTTTTTTCAAATCAATTTTTTCATCATTTTTTTCAAATCAATTTTTTTCATCATTTTTTCAAATCAATTTTTTCATTTTTTTCAAATCAATTTTTTCATCATTTTTTTTAAATCAATTTTTCCATCATTTTTTTCAAATCAATTTTTTCATCATTTTTTTCAAATCAATTTTTTCATCATTTTTTTTAAATCAATTTTTTCATCATTTTTTTTATTTTTCAAAACAGGGTTTATGAAAATTTTCCCCTGCGAACGATACAAAAACCACAAAATGTCTACACTGTCTTTTGTTGAACTTGAAAAATTCAAACAGTTATCTTATTTATATAGAATAACTTTTTCAATCCTATCATTATGTACATGTTTATCAAAATTCAACATGTTTTGTATATACAATAAGCAATTAAAATTTATATATATATATATAAAAATTTTAATTGCGGGACTTATTTTACGCGGTATTAATTTAGGTGGGACTTAATTTACGCGGGACTTAATTTACGCGGGACTTATTGAATTTTTATATATATATATATATATATATATATATATATATATATATATTTGGGGCATTTCGGGTTATAAAAAACGTGGCATGTACTTGTATCGGGTCGATTAGGTAATGTTAAAAATGAAAAATAAGAAAAAGGAAAAATTAAGGTCAAGTTTTTGGAGAATCGGCCAAAAAAATGAGTATTTTGGGTCGTTTTACGTCCATATATATATATATATATATATATATATATATATATATATATATATATATATATATATATATATATATAATTTCAATATAAACAATCTCCCACTCACTCTTCCTCACATATAAAATATATGCTGTACTTTTTCTATCTTGAATTTATAAATTATTTTTTTAATTAAGTTGTCTTTGGAAAATTCGAATAATTTAAACAAAATCATGTCATTTCACTCTACACAACTGATATTAAATCGTTTATCTCTTTTCTATATACTAATTTATTTTGTTAATGCTGATTGTTGAAATATATATATATATATATATATATATATATATATATGATATATATATATATATATATATATATATATATATATATATATATATATATTTATATTTAATATAAACAATCTCCCACTCACTCTTCCTTACGTATAAAATATATACTGTATTTTTTCTATCTTGAATTAATAATTATTATTTTTTTTGATGAAGGTGTCTTTGGAAAAATCGAATTATTTAAACAATAACATGTCATTTCACTCTATACAACTAATATTAAATAGTCTATCTTTTTTTTATACACTAATTTATTTAGTGAATCTTGATTATTAAATATATATATATATATATATATATATATATATATATATATATATATATATATGTAATTTCAATATAAACAATCTCCCACTCACTCTTTCTCATGTATAAAACATATACAGTATTTTTTTCTATCTTGAATTAATAATTATTATTTTTTTTTTTGTTTAATGAAGGCGTCTTTGGAACAATCGAATTATTTAAACAATAACTCGTCGTCTCACTCTATACGACTAATATTAAATAGACTATCTTTTTTTTATATACTAATTTATTTAGTGAGTCTTGATTATTAAATATATATATATATATATATATATATATATATATATACAGGTGACCCGAATAAATTTGTAGTATAATACCAAAATAACTTACGTCTAAACCGTTCAGTTTTCCTCCCGATAATTTTTGCAATCCTCGCGTATCTCTAAGCCTACCGAAATTCGTATATAAGTATTTTCTAGGAAATTCGGACAGGTCCTAATACAATTTTCCGTTTATCTGACTTTTACAGGATCGGAAGAGGACTCGAGCGTACGATCACACGTGACCATCTCATCATCGAACGTACGATCCGCAAGGTAAGTGTGTTTTTTTGTAACGTTCGGCCATACACTGAACTATGGAAATTTGGGTAAATG
>CP092098.1:1070000-1092500 GCA_029203775.1 Neoneuromus ignobilis
CGTAAATTAATATCGTGTAAATTAAGTATTGCGTATATTAAGTCTCTCGTAAATTAATATCGCGTAAATCAAGTACCGCGTAAATCAAGTCCCTGCGTAAATTAATACCACCTAAAATAAAACTAATAAAGTGTTTTATTTGGATAATCGTGATTATTTAATATATATATATATATATATATATATATATATATATATATATATATATATATATATTAAAACGAGTATGAAATGTCCATCGTACGTCCATTACTCGATTGATTGATTGATTCGACTGTGTCAAGGGTACTCTGTGCAACCCCGAGACGAACGAAACGTCTAATAATACACGAAAGAGGATAATAAAAAAAAAAAAAATGTCGACGTTTCCTCGTGTGTGTCGTTGTTTTCTCTTCTTTGATCGACGACGTCTCGTTCAATTATTGACAGACATTGACCTTAACGTCGAACGTACGACCGACGCTGGTAAATATTTAAACGGCGACCGGGCGTTTTCACCCACCCCCCGACCCGTTCCACTAATCGAAGAAAAATTCATATTCGTTTTAAATATAAATATATATATAGAGAGAGAGAGAGAGAAAGAGAAATTAATTAATAACAATAAACAAGAGCGACAAGTACGTGCGTACTTGAATAAACATTCGGTACGCGTGCACTGGGCCGACAACGCACGAGGTTGCATATCTACATCTAGGCGCTCGAGACGATTTAATTTCTCAATACGCCTGTATGTGCTTATGCAACCGTTTGTATTAATACACCCTTTCACACACACACACTTTATTACTTGTGTGTGTGTGTAAATTATAAATATAGAGAGAGAGAGAGAAAGAGAGAGAGATAATTAGTGTATAGAAAAAAAAATTATTAAAATTCAAAATATAATTGAAAAACTAGAAATTCAGTCTAAAACAGTATTGAAAAAATACAGGATCTAGCACTCTGCGAAATCCATGTAATGTTCAATGACAAAGATGGATAATTCAGTGATCTAGTCGTCTGGAGTGAGATGACGTGTTATTGTTTCAATAATTCGAATCGTCATAGTCGACTCGATTGACAGAAATACAATATATATTATATATGAAGAAAGAGTTATGAAAATTTTGAACGACCGAAAATTTCGAAATGATTAACGACCGTGTAAAGAGCACGTGTAAAAACCAGACCGATCCATCAACGCCGACAGACATTTATGAACGGAATCATTCGCCCGCATCCCGCATCGAGTCTAGAGGATTGATGTCTGTTCCGAGTGCGCGGTTCCTCATCGGATCGCAATCAATCTGGCCGATAAACGTCACGATTCGACGCGACGATTAGGGGATGATTGGCGGTCGAGGGTAGTTTTAATCGACAGACGTCGACGTTTCTTCCGGATTGATTCGTGAAATCAATATGCGGATTCGAAGATGACGAAACGGATGTTGTCTTTAGTCCTCGATATACACGGATTTATGATCGTACGAAAAGGTGAACGTCACACCTGGATTCGTGTTTTATTCCAAAAAAAAAAAAAAAAGTGTGTATTTTTAATAAAATACAAATCTAACAGTCACATTCGGATCGCCCTATATGAGATTTTTTTCAAAATATAGTTTTTAAAAAAAAATATTTTTTTTTGAAAATTTTTCATAAAATAAAAATACATAAACAATAACAATCTAGAGACAATTTAAGCTAACAACTGAGAATTTTATTATACAGCTACATTATATTTTATATAGAACAGCTTATTTTATACAATTTTTATTATACATAACAAATTCATGTACAACAAATTTAAAGCAATAAAACTTTCTTGAATCTTGAAAAAAAAATTTTGTACGATGCACACACAAGTACGTACATCCATATATATATATATATATATATATATATATATATATATATATATATATATATATATATATGGAAGTACAGGGTGATCGATCCGAACGAGACACACATTTACATCCTCGTTATAAAATCATTTTCGACAACATCTAGAGCTCGTCGAACCACTGGACTTACTGAAATGAAAATTTTTTTTTTAAAAAAAACGACTTTTTATACGCGGTATTTGATTTACGGGAGACTTAATTTACGCGGTATTGATTTACGTGGGACTTAATTTACGCGATATTAATTTACGAGAGACTTAATTTACGCGGTACTTAATTTACGCGGTATTGATTTACGTGGGACTTAATTTACGTGATATTAATTTACGAGAGACTTAATTTACGCGGTACTTAATTTACGGGAGACTTAATTTACACGGGACTTATTTTACGCGATATTGATTTACGTGGGACTTAATTTACACGGGACTTATTTTACGCGGTATTGATTTACGTGAAGCTTAATTTACGCGGTATTGATTTACGAGAGACTTAATTTACGCGGTATTGATTTACGAGAGACTTAATTTACGCGGTATTGATTACGTGGGACTTAATTTACGCGGTATTGATTACGTGGGACTTAATTTACGCGGTATTGATTTACGGGAGACTTAATTTACGCGGTATTGATTTACGAGAGACTTAATTTACGCGGTATTGATTTACGAGAGACTTAATTTACGCGGGACTTAATTTACGCGGTATTGATTACGTGGGACTTAATTTACGCGGTATTGATTTACGGGAGACTTAATTTACGCGGGACTATAATCTAATATAATTTAAGCGGGATATAAATCATTTGATTTTTGTGAGAAAATTCTAATAATTTTTCATATAAAAAAAAATTGTTAAATAATCATACAAATTAGACAGATAATTGGTCAGGTTTCTCTCTCTCTCTCTCTCTCTCTCTCTATATATATATATATATATATATATATATATATATATATATATATAAAGTAGATACAAAGATTGATAACGAGATCGCGTTGGCCGAGGACCATCGATCATCTGTCAGTGTGGCGTGAAGAATGTTTCAAATAAACAGTTTGTTTGATTTATCTGACACAAATTTCATTTTAAATGCAAATTAAATACATAATACACACACACACGATGTGAAAAGAGTTACACACAATGGAGTAACGATGCTGATTTAAAATGGAAATTGATTAGAACGAAGTAAAAAAACAATCTCAGATCGGATAACAGCGATTGTTTGACCGACAATCGAAAAAAGAATTATCTAATTTATTTAAATAAATAAAATCATTTTTGAATTTTTTTCTTGAATCTCATATCCTTGTCGATTTAAACGAACAGATCATTTCTGTCAATCGAGTCGACTGTGACAATTCGAATTATTGAAACAATAATACGTCGTCTCACTCCAGACGACTAGATCGCTAAATCGTCCACCTTTGTCATTGAACATTACATGGATTTCGTAGAGTGCTAGATCGGATTTTTTTTCGAAATTCTAGTTTTTCAATTAGACATATACCGATTTTTTTTAATAATTTAAATGTGAGAAGATTTTACGGCGTGACGTTTAAAGTTGATCTTTTTTTTAAAAAAAATAACGTTCGATTTGATTTTTTTCATCTCATATATCATCTGGATGTACGTTTTATTAAAAAGAGACAAAAAAAATCTCTACGCATGTTTCTTATCAATAAAACATAGATCCAGAGCCTGTATATATAAATATATATATATATATATATATATATATATATATATATATACTTGTGAATTTACTAAAAAGTAGATAAAACGAACCGAGCGTACGATTTCTTCCCGATAATACAAGAATCCGATCGTCGTCGCGAGACAGCTTTCGACCAAATGTTACAGTGAGAGAGCTGTAAAGCTCCCCTTATACGGTTTTATGTGGAGACGACGATTTTCGATACGATATTTTATAGGATTTTCCGGTAAGCGGTTCGCAAGTATCGATGGACATAAAAAAAACGAAAAAAAGTCATTTGTTGATTTCATTTTCGAAAATATGTCATGGCACTGTTGATTGAATATAATTTCAATTATTCAATTAAACGTTTTGAATTTCGCGCGAAACAATTCCCAATCAAGTCGGTGTCCATTTTGTGCCACTCGTTAAACTCTTTTAATAATAATATTTTAAAAAAAACATTATTCAAATAAGAGTTATTATTGAAACGAGTTTGGAAAATACATTCGAAATGGATACCAAAGTTCCGACATACTTGTTGGAAATTCCAGTTTAGAATTTTTCAAAAAAAAAAAAAAAAAAATCCAATCGGACGATTTAGACCGTACTTACTTGCTCACTACTCATTTACTAGCGACATACACCGTGTTATCAGAATATCGTGTTATATAGGAGAACTGTCGACATTTTCGCAACGTGTTATACGAGGTCTGTCGCAGTTTTCGTACCGTGTTATATGGGACGACTGTCGTAATTTTTAGAACGCGTTGTATGGAAATCGAGTTTTCATAATACCGTGTTAAAAGAGGGTTAACTGTATATATATATATATATATATATATATATATATATATATATATATATAGAGAGAGAGAGAGAGAGAGAGAGAAATTTTTCCAGTACAATTTTTCCAATAAGAAAAAAATATTAAAACACGGTCATCCAAATGTGACGCCTAGATGTATGCGTTTGATCGAAACACATGTTTATTTTTTTTGTAAATAAAACGCAAATCTACTCTCCTCGCTCGCTATTCATTCACTATCGGTACGAACACACGTACCGTGTTATCGGAACACCACATTATACACGAACACCGTTATGATCCGTTCGCCGTGTTATCGGAATATCGTGTTGTTGGAGAACTGTCGACATTTTCGTAACGTGTTATGCGAGGACTGTTGCAGTTTTTAGAACGTGTTATATGGGACGACTGTCGTAATTTTTAGAACGTGTTGTATGGAAATCGAGTTTTCATAATACCGTGTTAAAAGAGGGTTAACTGTATATATATATATATATATATATATATATATATATATATAGAGAGAGAGAGAGAGAGAGAGAGAGAGAGGAATTTTTCCAGTACGATTTTTCCAATAAGAAAAAAAAATGAAAACACGATCATCCAAATGTGACGCCTAGATGTGCGCGTCTGATCGAAACGAGAGAAACTATACACATGTTTCCCCAAATACACATGTTTATTATTTATTTTTTTAAAAATAAAACAAATCCAGTCGTCGCATTCGGATGACATTTTATATATAAATATAAATAAATAAAAAAAAAAAACTAACGACCATTTTGTATGGTCATGGCACGCTTGGAAAATTCCGCGTGTAATTTGGGTTGCATACCTATACACTTGTTTATTTTTTTAAAAAAAATCTAGTCACATTCGGTTGACATATATATATATATATATATATATATATATATATATATATATATATATATATATATATATATATATATATATAGAGAGAGAGAGAGAGAGAGAATTTTTTCCAGTACGATTTTTCCAATAAGAAAAAAATATGAAAACACGCTCATCCAAATGTGACGCCTGGATGTGTCTGATCGAAACGAGAGAAACCATACACATGTTTCCCCAAATACACATGTTTATTTTTTTTAATAAAACACAAATCTAGTCGTCGCATTTGAATGACATTATATATATATATATATATATATATATATATATATATATATATATATATATATATATATATATATATATATATATATATATATATATATATATATATATATATATATATATATATATATATATATATATATATATATAAATAATAATAACGACCATTTTGAATGGTCATGACACACTTAGAAAAGTGCGCGTGACTTGGATTGCAAAATAAACCTGTACACATGTTTATTTTTTTTTAAATAAAAAAATCCAGTCGGCGCATTCGGTTGACATTTTATGTATATAAAAACAATAAACATTTTGTATGATCGTGGCACACTTAGAAAATTCCACGTGTAACTTGGGTTGCATACCTATACACACGTATATTTTATTTTATTTTTTTTAAAAATCTAGTCACATCGGACTTTTGCACACCAGTCAACATTCGTACGGTATTCACGGCTCTTACCCGAAAACTGTTTTTTTTCAGGTGGGCAAGTTCGTCGATAAGAGGACGTGAGACGAGCGGTAATGGACGTGAATACTGTATGCATGCTGACTAGTGTGCAAAAGTCCATTCGGTTGACATTATATATATATATATATATATATATTTATATAAAAAAACAAAAATTTATATAGTCATGGCGCACTTTTTTCAAGTGTGCCATGATCATATAAATTTTTGTTTTTCTATATAAATATATATAAACAAAAATTTATATAGTCATGGCGCACTTTTTCCAAGTGTGCCATGACCATATAAATTTTTGTTTTTCTATATATAAATATATATAAACAAAAATTTATATAGTCATGGCACACTCGGAAAAAGTGCGCGTGGCATGTGTTTACATACGTACACACGGCACACTCGTTCTATTCAATTAATTCAATATTAATTTCGGTTGTTCGTTAATTAGTTTCGTTTCCTTTACTCTCTCTAACGATCGACCATCACACAATAAACACACACACACACGAGTGTGTGTGTGTGTGTGTCAGGCGTTTCCTCCGGGCGTCGGCGTCGCGACGCTCCAAGTCCCGGTCCGAAAAACGTCGTCGTTGTTCCCGTATCCTCTGCAGGTACATGCAGACACAATACACACACACACATATATATATATATATATATATATATATATTTGTGTGTGTGTGCGGCGTACGAACGGCGGCACGTAGACTATTGATTTTTGAGCGCGCGCCCGAGACTCGCTACGGGAACGCCGGGAGACGTTTCTCCAGGGCTGACCAATGGGACGCGACCATCGAATCCGGTCGGACTAATCGTCCAGACGTCCATTAACGACATTTCTTTCCGCGCACACCCGCACATTTTATTAATAAATTAATTATGTCGGAATGACCTGAATTATATTTCAAGGACACACGGAAAGATCTGATTTCATGTGTGTGTGTGTAAATGTATGTGTGTGTTTAAGTACTCGTATCGTGTTCGTACGACGTTAATTATAAATTATAATTTTTGATAAGTGGCCATTTCACGTTTCTAGGAAACTATTTCATTTAAAAAAAAACATATATATATATATATATATATATATATATATATATATTTTTTTAAAAATAAATTTGTTCATATATATATATATATATATATATATATATATATTTTTATATATATATTTTTATATATTTTCTATATATATATATATATATATATATATATATATATATGAAATTCAATCTCTCGCTCGGTCCCACCAACACACGACACGTATACATCGATCCTTGTTCATCTCGTTATATTGACTTGCGGTCGATTGTTAATTATTCTAATTAAAGACGCCTATGAAACACTATACGAAAGTCTATCTCGCTCGACGCCTACTCGTATCGTATGATCTGTCTCTATCGTACAGCGAATTTTCAACAATTGTTAATCTAATAGTCGTTTAACATAAAATGTCGGATTTTTCGAAATCGAAATCAGACATTTTTTTTTTAATATATGACTCGATATATAAAATAGCACACACGGAAAAACCTATTAATGCGATTCTATGTTATAAGCAAAAAAAAATCTCAACAAAACCGCAAATATCGAAAACTGATTACGATATTTTTCAAACAATCGAACAAATGTTACTAATCACTGTACAGAAAAACGTGCACTGCTCGTGTTTCTTATCAAACATTTTTATTTTTCATCGATTGTCGTCAATGATCGAGAGAGAGAGAGAGAGAGGCAAATATGGAAATTCGAGCGAACTGCAAGAAAAGAAAAAAATGGAGAAACTCTCAAACGAGATTTCAAAACATCAACTAATTATCATATGTGTGTGTGTGTTTGACAACAAACAATCGCCTAACGCCGTCGTCGTCGTCGTCGTCCACGTGACGCGGTTCTCCGAATCGCATGTGTAAATCCGACATTAAATCTATTTTAATTACGTTGTTGACGAACTGGAAATGTTCTTTAATTGCACTCGAAGTGTTATTCGAATTTATAGCCGTTTTTGCTCGCGAAAGAGAAAAAAAAACGTGTCGGAACGACATAAAAGTCGAACGAATTTCGGCCGAAGTCCAGCCGCGCGGATGACTCGATTGTTTACACGACCTTGATGTTATGTCATCGGCGGTGTTGTTGATGGCGTTAGTTGGAAATTACGATTTGTGTACATTTTACTCTCTCTCTCTCTCTCTCTAAACAAATATATATATATATATATATATAGAGAGAGAGAGAGAGAGAGAGAGAGAGAGAGTTGTTAGGTCAGGTCAGGTCAGGTCACCTAACAACTCTCTCTCTCTCTCTAAACAAATATATATACTCGTATATATATATATATATATATATATATATTTATATATATATATATATATATTTTGTTGGCAACTATCTCCCTTCCGCTTTTTTTTTTTTTTTTTTTTTTTTTTTTTTTTTTTTGTACATAGCTGCGAAATTCAAAAGACCAGAAGGCGGAAGGGAGATACTTGCCAACCTAATATTTATATATATATATATATATAGAGAGAGAGAGAGAGAGAGAAAGTTGTTAGATCAGGTCAGGTCAGGTCAGGTGAGGTCAGGTGAATTTTTAAAAATTTTGAAATTTCTACCATGCTTAAAAAAACAGTTTACATACAGAATCATCCAAATGTGACGCCCGGATTTGTGTTTTATTCAAAAAAAAAAAAAAAAATACATTTCTTTCGAACGAAACACAAATCCATGCGTCACATTTGGATGATCCCGTATGTGTGTGTGTGTGTGTGAATATATATATATATATATAGAGAGAGAGAGAGAGAGAGAAAGAGAGAGATAGATAGGCGTGAAATTTTTAAAATTTTTTGAAATTTCTATCATGCTTTAAAAAACAGTTTACATACGGGATCATCCAAATGTGACGCCCGGATTTGTGTTTTATTCAAAAAAAAAAAAAAAACCACGTATGTTTCTTTCGAACGAAACACAAATCCAGGCGTCACATTTGGATGAACCCGTATATGTGTGTGTGTGTGTGTGTGAATATATATATATATATATAGAGAGAGAGAGAGAGAGAAAGAGAGAGAGAGAGATAGGCGTGAAATTTTTAAATTTTTTTGAAATTTCTGTCTTGCTTAAAAAAACAGTTTACATACAGAATCATCCAAATGTGACGCCCGGATTTGTTTTTTGTTAAAAAAAAAAAAAAAAATATTTCTTTCAAACGAAACACAGATCCATGCGTCACATTTGGATGATCCCGTATGTGTGTGTGTGAATATATATATATATATATATATATATATATATATATATAGAGAGAGAGAGAGAGAGAGAGAGAGAGATAGGCGTGAAATTTTTAAAATTTTTTGAAATTTCTATCACGCTTAAAAAAACAGTTTACATACAGAATCATCCAAATGTGACGCCCGGATTTGTTTTTTGTTAAAAAAAAAAAAAAATACATTTCTTTCGAACGAAACACAAATCCATGCGTCACATTTGGATGATCCCGTATGTGTGTATAAAATGTCGATATTCTTTTCCTATTTTCCGCAATTGCCGACACTGATCCGCCGTTTACTCGTACGTATAAACATTTATATATGTTTACGGCCGTCGTCGATCGACCCCCGGCCCGTGAGCCTTACCCGGATTTCGTTACGGCGCGAGCGAACGTTTATTTTATCCACACAAACATATCTGTGTACGAATATGTGTGTGTGTGTGTGTGTATGAATTCGTCGGGTCTCCGGATACGACGAAATGATTACGGCTTTTATTATTGGCGAGGTTCGAGCCGACGCTTTAGGAAATCCGTCGCAAACGCGCAGATTTTATCTAGTGCGATTTCGTCTCGATTGATTTTACATTTATCAGTTATTTATTTATCTAGCTAGCTATATATATATAAACAATCTCCCACTCACTCTTCAGCATATATAGGATATATACTGTATCTTTGTCTATGTTAAATTTATTAATAATTTTTTTTCAATTGAGTAGTCTATGAAAATTCCTATTATTTAAATAATGTCATTGCATTCTATACGATTGGATAATAGATTTTCTATCTTTTTTCTATACATTTTTTTTATTAATCTTGATTTTATATATATATATATATATATATATATATATAAACAATCACCTACTCACTCTTCTTCATATATAGAGTATATATTGTATCTTTGTCTATGTTAAATTTATAAATAATTTTTTTGAAAATTCAAAAAAAATATTTATAAATTTCATTTTTGTTAATTTTTCTATGAAAATTAGAATTATATCTATCTTCTTTCTATACATTTTTTTATTAAACTTGATTTTATATATATATATATATATATATATATATATATATATATATATATATATATATATATAAACAATCACCTACTCACTCTTCTTCATATATAAAATATATATTATATCTTTGTCTATGTTAAATTTATGAATATTTTTTTCAATTGAGTAGTCTATGAAAATTCCAATTATTTAAACAATATCATGTTACTTTATTTTTTGGATAATAAATTATCTATCTTTTTCAATACACTAATTTATTTTGTTTATTATTATATATATATATATATATATATATATATATATATATATATATATATATATATAATATAAACAATTTCCCACTCACTCTTCTTCATATATAAAATATATACTGTATCTTTGTCTATGTTATCAATGTTAAACTTATGAATTATTATTTTTTTTGCAATTGAGTTGTCTATGAAAAATCGAATTATTTAAACAATAGTGCGTTGTTTCACTCAATACAATTGGACTGATAAATATTCTATCTTTTTCCAATACACTAATTTATTTTTTAATTTATTTTTTTAATTATGATTGTCTTATATAAATATATATATATATATATATATATAAACAATCTCCCACTCACTCTTCTCCACATATAAAATATATACTGTATCTTTGTTTATGTTAAAATTATGAATAATTTTTTTTCAATTGAGTAGTCTATGGAAATTCGTATTAATTAAACAATATGTCATCGCGCTCTATATGTCTGGATAATAGATTTTCTATCTTTTTTCTATACATTTTTTTTATTAATTTTTATTTTTCTCTCTCTCTCTCTCTATAAATATATATATATATATATAAACAATCTCACATTCACTCTTCTCCACATATAAAGTATATACTGTATCTTTGTCTATGTTAAATTTAATAATTATTTTTTTTTAAATTGAGTAGTCTATGGAAATTCGTATTAATTAAACAATATGTCATCGCGCTCTATATGTCTGGATAATAAATTTTCTATCTTTTTTCTATACATTTTTTTTATTAATTTTTATTTCTCTCTCTCTCTCTCTCTCTATAAATATATATATATATATATATATATATATATATATATATAAACAATCTCACATTCACTCTTCTCCACATATAAAATATATACTGTATCTTTGTCTATGTTAAATTTAATACTTATTTTTTTGAAATTAAGTAGTCTATGGAAATTCGTATTATTTAAACAATATGTCATCGCACTCTACATGTCTGAATAATAGATTTTCTATTTTTTTTCTATACATTTTTTTTATTAATTTTGATTTCTCTCTCTCTCTCTCTCTCTCTCTCTCTATATATATATATATATATATATATATATATATATATATATATCAGGAAAATTAACTCATGCCCATAAAACTTTAAATAAGTGATCAAAAAAGCATTTACCGATTATCGCGTTTTAAAAATTCATCAGTCGTTCAATTAATGCAAGCACTTCAATTATAATACCGAGTATGAGTGATAGAGACAGCACGACATTTTCACATACGTGCATAAGAAAACGTATTAATGTAAATATAAATTTTTAATGCAACATAACCTTCGATTTCGATACCTTAACGATTTATTTATATACACACATACACATATATATATATATATATATATATATTACTTATGTATGTGTTCCCTAAACTAATTGCCCGTTTTATTGATTATATTGACGTAGTGCAAACGTTTTATAGGTCGCTGATATGGACCGTACCTGTAAATTTCGATACACATTCACAAATTTTACTATAAGTATGTGAGTAATTAATTTGTCTCTCTCTCTCTTTCTATATATATATATATATATATATATATATATAGAAAGAGAGAGAGAGAAAGAAACTCTATATATATATATAGAGAGAGAGAGAGAGAAAGAAACTCTCTCTCTCTATATATATATAGAGAGAGAGAGAGTTGATTAAATTCCAAATCTGTTCAAACACCACGACTTCCGCAATCTCCAATCGTGTAATCGAGTCGACCAAATGGCGGATTGGGAAAAAAAAACGTCCTTAACGAAAACAATTAATCGAGTTTTTTTGGTTTGTTTTTCGAACTTAATTCGATTTTAATCGAGTCGGGCGTTTGATATTTCTCAAAACACACACACACACTTAGATTTCATTTATTAATCGACTGTTAATCGAATCCGAGAAGGCCTTGCACGTTTTCTGTCAACGTGTATAGCCGACGTTTTTTGTTATTATTGTTTTTACGATAAATCCAACGCCTCTCCGATCGTTTCTTTCCCTCAACTCGCCGAAAATCGTCCACTGGACAGATACAGAGATCCGGACCCGGAAAAACAATCATCACGCGAGCGTGTACAGAAACATCCCTACGATCCGGGGGAAAAATCGCGTCGTGCGTCGAGTTGCATACGCACCGGGCTCATGTCTAATTCATCGACTTTTCCGGTCATTTCGTATCTCTTTCCGGTCCGAATACGTCCCTGTCGTCGTACGCAAATATTGGCGTTTCGTCGGAATCGCAAACAGGACCACTCGAGACTCGACTCTGGACCGTTCGACTCGGTTCCATTCCAATTAGATTTGGACTTCGATCGCGCGGTACTCGAGATCACGTCACGTTTTTTCCACACACATCTCTCTCTCACTCACACACTTCAAATCGATCGATTATTATTTTTGTTTTCTAATCTAGATTTTCAATCTAGTGTGTGTATAAACAAACGAACGAACGAAAACAAAACAACAACAAAACAAAACAAAAACAATCAAATAAAAACAAACAAATTTCGAAAATTCAATTTAACAAAACACGTGCGAATGACAAAAAAAAACTCTCTCTCTCTCTCACACACACACACATATACACAAATTCGTAAGTGTTAGACAGAGACACGAACTGTTTTTTTTGTGTTGTACGACGGATGGATCTGTCAAACGTCCAAAAAAAAAAAAATAAAATAAAATAAAAAACACGTTCACATTAACGACAATTGACGTCCGACCGGGCTGTGTATATAACAAAAAAAATCGAGAGAGAGAGACGATAAATGTCACTCGAATGGATTTCGATCGAGTTGTCTTCGTCGCACGATCGGTACGTACGACCGTCGTACGCTAATCAAACAATTGTGTGAGGAAAACACATACACACACACACACACACATACATCGATACGTGCAACAGGTTTTTTATCTCTGTCTAATATACATAAATAAATAAATATATATAAGTGGATCTAGTAGTCGTTCAGAAACAATCTATACGATAAACAGAGACGGCTCGATCGTCGTTTAACGAAAACGACCGAGACGCGCACACTAGACGAATATCTCAGGTGGCTAATCGGTCCTGATGCGTTTTTAATAACCGACTCATCCGTGTGTGTGTGTGTGTGATTTCGAGAAAAAAAAATATACCGACGAGTCGAGTCGAGGAGGAACGAAAAAAAAAACCCACAAACAACGAGCACATGATGATTACGGCCGAGCAGGTGTATATAAAAGGTGGTCGGTTCGACGTCTAATCGTGCAGTACGCGATCAGAACGTTCACTACTAACAGGAGTTCGTGCAGTCCGAGTCGATATACACACAGAAGACAAACAGTCGAGTGATACAGAAAAAATGAAGTACGTAGCCGTCGCAATCGTTCTCGTCGTCGTCGGGTTGGTCCAGGTGAGTACGATAATAAATCTCTTATTCGAGTGTTTCGAACGAAACGCACACACACGGTCGGGAAAGTCGGAAAATGGCACGGGTTCGGTTTACGCGTATTTGAAAAAATCGAAGGTATCTTTGGTTCGAACGAAAAACAAACAAAAAACAACGAATATCAATAGTCGAAAATTCGAAACGGATCGAAGTGGCTGTTGGAAACAATCGTTGTTGAAACAAAACCTGTTGTTGAAACGAAACGATGATTTGTATCGGAGGAAGCCGTGGATTCATTTCGGTCATGGATAACTTGGATCGAATTCCAAAAAACAAGTGACTATCGTTGTTTGTTCATTTTCCAAAAAACAAAAATTGATCAATAAATAAGAGTAAAAAACAAATATAAATAATCGAAAATTTCAATTTATGTTGAAACAAAACGAAGATTTGTATCGGAGCAGGCCGTGGATTCAAAATTATGTCAATCATGGCTACTTGGATCAAATTCCAAAAAACAAGTGAATATCGTTGTTTGTTTATTTTCCAAAAAAACAAAACAAACAAAAAAAACAAAAATTGATTAATAAACAATAGTAAAACAAAAAAAAACAAACGAATATAAATAATCGAAAATTTCAATTTATTTTGAAACAAAACGAAGATTTATATCGGAGGAGGCCGTGGATTCATTTCAGTCATGGATAACTTGGATCAAGTTCCAAAAAACAAGTGACTATCGTTGTTTGTTCATTTTCCAAAAAAAAAAAATTGATCAATAAATAATAGTAAAAAACAAAAAAAAACGAATATAAATAATCGAAAATTTTCAATTTATTTTGAAACAAAACAACGATTTGTATCGGAGCAGGCCGTGGATTTAAACTTATGTCAATCATGGCTACTTGGATCAAATTCCAAAAAACAAATCACTATCGTTGTTTATTTTTCCAAAAAAAAAAAAATCAATAAATTTTGGAAAAAAATGAATACTCAAAAATTTCAACAAATCGAAGTGACTGTTGGAAACAATCGTTTATGTTGAAACGAAACAAAGATTTGTATCGGAGGAGGCTGTGGATTCATGTCAATCATGGCTACTTGGATCAAATTCCAAAAAACAAGTGAATATCGTTGTTTGTCCATTTGTCAAAAAAACAAAAATTGATCAATAAACAATAGTGAAACAAAAACGAGTCGAGGAACGATCGAAAATCAACCAAGAGTGTATGAGAGAGAGAGAGAGAGAGAGAGAAGAGGACCGATAGTTTCGTTTTCACTTTTTCGAAAAAATGAAGAGAAATAATTTAGAGTAGATCAGTGGTCCAGTCGGTCGTTGTTTTTTTTTTCACAAAAAATCCAAAAAACAAAAAACGAAACTCGATTAGAAACCGATAGTGATTTTTCAAAATCCGTACACACGCGGACGTCGACATTTCGAAACTGGTCTTTGTGGGTCATCGTGAATGAACTTTTTCGTGTACGAGTTTCGTTTCTGGTTATTATTTTTTTGACTTTTTTTCCCGATATTCGCGCACGTATATATCATTTTAATAGCTAATTATCTCACTCGCACGCACAGTAACATAACCACATCTGTCTCATTCAATCTTATTGAATTAATATACAACAATTGACGATTTTTGATAATCGAGTCATCTGTGGAAAATCAAACAAATCGTTTTTTTTTTCACTCTATTTCAAAGATAAATATATACAGCCGTCTTTATTCCATAGACGAGAATCCATTTTGATTTTTTTCCATATACAGGGGATGGATAAAATGAAACTAACTGATATATATATATATATATATATATATATATATATATATATATATATATATATATATATATATATACATATATATATATATATATATATATATGTATATATATATATATATATATATATATATCAATTACACACCCTCTGACACACAAACATCTATCTCTTTCCATCTCATTGCATCAATACCCGTTAACTGTCATTTTTTGGCAAATTGAGTCGCCTATGGAAAATCAAACAAATTGTTTTTTCACTCTATTTCAAAGATAAATATATACAGCCGTCTTTATTCCATAGACGAGAATCCATTTTGATTTTTAGTTAAATACAGGGGATGACTGAAATGAGACTAACTGATATATATATATATATATCAGTTAGACACCCTCTGGCACACAAACATCTATCTCTTTCCATCTCATTGCATCAATACCCGTTAACTGTCATTTTTTTTGGGCAAATTAAGTCGCCTATGGAAAATCAAACAAATGTTTTCACATATCAATTAACTCTATTTCACTCTATGTCATAGTTAAATATATACATCCATCTTTATTCCATCGACTTGAATCCATTTTGATTTTTTCCATATACAGAGGATGGATAAAATGAGACTAAATAGCGAGACTTGATAATAAATGATTATAAAAAAAGTTTCAGTCTCATTTAAGACACCCTATATATATATATATATATATATATATATATATATATATAGTTATACATATATCTAAACACACATAACATCTATCTCTTTCCATCTTATTGTATCAATACCCGTTAATTTTTTTTTCGCGTAAATTAAGTCGCCTATGGAAAATCAAACAAATCGTTCTCACATAAAAAATCTCTCTATCTCACTCTATGTCATAGTTGAATATATACATCCGTCTTTGTTCCCGGTTTTTGACACTTGTTAACAATTTTGATTTTTGTGTCCAAATGTCGTGTTTAGGATGGACTTCGAATGAGACTAATAGTAAATCTTGATAATAAATTAGAGTAACGAGCGAAAGTTTCAGTCTCATTTAAGACATCCTGTATATATATATATATATATATATATATATATATATATATATATATATATATATATATATATCAGTTAGACACCCTCTAACATACATAACATCCATCTCATTCCATCTAATTGTACGAATAGTCGTTAATTGTAATTTATTTCCTAATTAAGTTGTCTATGGAAAAACAAACAAGTCTCTCTATTTCGTTCTATATCACTTGATCTTGTACGATCTATCTCTGTTGTCTTGATCGTTTATTGTACTTAATTCGATTGTTAACAATTTTGTATGTTTGTGTGTGTCCAAATGTCGTGTTTAGGAAACAATTCGACCGTTTGTCGAATATCGCATGACGGATATTTGATTACCGTCACGAGCGAAAGGTTAAACTGCGGCCGGTGGAAGAAAAAAAATACGTAAATAAATAGAAACTGGTTTCGTGTCGTTCGTCGAACGGCAATTATGTCATAGAGGTGCAGTTGCATTCGGTCGAGAGAGTCGTAACGAGGTAATTGGTGTTGGGATCAATTGAACGGCTGATTCTGTATGGCGGGCACGTGCGACTGATTCGACTTAGTAACGGGTCCAACAAACAGAACTGGAGATACGACGATCGTTTCGAAAAAAAATCAAAACGACTCGGACGTTTTTTCGGTGGCCAGAAACGAAGAAAATCACACGGTCCGAGTTCGAATCCCGGTTCCGAAAATATCGTTTTTAATTTTTTTACTCAAATAAAATCAATATATCAACCGATTGAAGTCATTTTCTCTAAAAAATTAAAATTCCTGGAACGAAATTTCGGACTAATTGAAATTTTCAAATCGTGTGTATGACGGGTTGCATAGCGGTCGTAGGCGCAAATGTGTATTTTATGTGTGTAGAGAGAGAGAGAGAAAGAGAGAAAAACTACCCCCATATATATATATATATATATATATATATATATATATATATAACTTTTCCTGGATCGAGAAAACCGAAGATCAAAGAAGAGGAAAAGGAAAAGAGACATCAAAAGAATTATAAAAAAATTCGATTTTTCGTGGGATGTTTTTTTCGACAATCGTCTGACTGATTTTGACCATCCTGTATAATAATTTAATAGGGATAAAACAGGCACGTTGTTATTTCCTTTAACGGTAAAAAAAATAAACATTTTTTCTTGTACGGTTTTGTGAAGGTCGTCCAATAATTGACGTTTCGGAAAAAAAATCAATCGACAGTTTGATTGCATCGTGCAATAAAATATATTGATTTACGATCGTGCAATTGCGGAAAATCAAGACGGCCCTGGTTGTTTATCACGTTTATCGATTGTTCGATACATTTTATTTCCGAAAAACATTTATTCGTTTATTTCAAAAACAATGTTCGTTTGTTTATGCGAATCGGCACGTCGCGATTTTTCGATATCGAGCGTGCTGTGATTCAATAAACAATCAATCAAACAAACAAACGAACGAACGTCTGTACTGGTGTTAGAGAGAGACGGGAGATGTCTGAAAAATCGAAAAAAACTGGTATTTTTTAGAACATTTCGAATTTTTTTTTTGGGACGCAAATTGACAAATTATTTAATTCCGGATAAGGGATTTTTTTAGAAAAGAAATCGTCTTGTGGAAATCCTGGAATGAGATTTTCTTACACAGAAACGTTTTTTCAAAACAAAGAATTTTCTTGGAAAAATCAAATCGTCCGGTGGAGGAAAATCAGGACTCGATTGAAAGATCTGGAAGGAATTTTCTTACCCAAAAACGTTTTTCCAAATAAAGAATTTTCTTGGAAAAATCAAATCGTCCGATGGAGGAAAGTCAGGACTCGATTGAAAAATCCTGGAAGGAATTTTCTTACACAAAAACGTTTTTTCAAATAAAAAAAAACAAATCGTCCGGTGGAGGAAAATCAGGACTCGATTGAAAAATCTGGAAGGAATTTTCTTACACAAAAACGTTTTTTCAAATAAAGAATTTTCTTGAAAAAATTAATCATCCGGTGGAAGAAAGTCTGGAAAGAATTTTCTTACACAAAAACGTTTTTCCAAAATAAAGAATTTTCTTGAAAAAATTATTCGTCCGATGGATGAAAGTCTGAAAGGAATTTTTTTATACAAAAACGTTTTTCCAAATAAAGAATTTTCTTGAAAAAAATAATCGTTCGGCGGAGGAAAGTCTGGAAGAAATTTTTTTACACAAAAACGTTTTTCCAAAATGAAGAATTTTCTTGGAAAAAAATCAAATCGTCCGGTGAAGGAAAGTCTGGATGGAATTTTCTTACACAAAAACGTTTTTCCAAAATAAGAATTTTCTTGAAAAAATCAAATCGTCCGATGGACGAAAGTCTGGAAGGAATTTTTTTATACAAAAACGTTTTTCCAAATAAAGATTTTTCTTGAAAAAAATCAATTCTCTGGCGGAGGAAAGTCTGGAAGAAATTTTCTCACATAAAAACGTTTTTTCAAAATAAGAATTTTCTTGAAAAAATCAAATCGTCCGATGGACGAAAGTCTGGAAGGAATTTTCTTACACAAAAACGTTTTTCCAAAATAAAAAAATTCCTTGAAAAAATTAATCGTCCGGAAGAGGAAAGTCTGGAAAGAATTTTCTTACACAAAAACGTTTTTCCAAAATAAAAAAATTTCTTGAAAAAATCAAATCATCCGGTGGAAGAAAGTCTGGAAAGAATTTTCTTCCACAAAAACGTTTCTCAGAGATATAAGTCGTCCGATGAAAAAGTTAGTGTATGGTGGTGGGTGGTTGGGTCGGCTGGGGGGTTATTCTGGATTAGAATCTCCTCCGAGATTCGCAATTCCTCTAAACCGAACTCGAAATTCCGATTTTTTTCAAATAAATAAAAACAAATATCGTCATTCGATCTCTGACCCCGGCTTTTCCAAGGCCGGCAAGCTGACCGACGAGCAACGTCTGAAGATCCGCAACTACTCGACCGAGTGTATCGAGTCGAGCGGCGTCGACAAGGACGCGGTGACCAAGGCGCGCAACGGCGAGTTCAGCAACGACGACAAACTGTTCACGTACATCACGTGCATGGGCAAGAAGACAGGCATCCTGAGCGAGAGCGGCGAATTCCAGAAAGACGTCGCGTTGTCCAAACTCCCGGACGACATCGATAAGGTCAAGGCCGGCGAATCGATCGACACGTAAGTGGGGCCGCGGGGGGGAGGATGTTTTTTTGTTTCTAGGACGTTTTATGTTTTTCTAAAAAACGGAAAATTCCAATAGATGCCACGCGAAGAGCGGCGCCGATAAGGTCGAGACCGCTCACATCAGGTACCAGTGTTATATGGCGGCGATCAAGGAGGCCGGACTCATCTAAACGATCCGGACGACGAGCAGGCCGTGGACGTCTATCCGACTCGCTCGCGCACGCCGTTCGAACGATACATCTATCTCTTATTAATTAATTGTTTTGTAATAAACGATCGAGTGACATGAAATAAAGTTGATCCGATTCACACGAAAACAATATCGAGTTTCATTGCCGACTTGATACCGAATTCGTCCTGAATTCCGTATCTAGGGTCGTGCGGTTCGGCAACGATTATTTTTTTTACCCCCTGATAGGCGCGTTTAGAAGATCACCGACCCGTGCATTGTGTAATTCGATAACGGGACGAATGTTAAGTGTTTTTTTTTTTCGGAACGTCGACCGGAATATAACGTTCGGGTCGGCGACGAATGAGGAATGATTGAGTGCGTTGGTTCGATCGATAGCGAGAGGACCGATCGTTGTATAGTAGAAAAAATAATTTAAAAATAATTTAAAAAATATTCGAAATAATTTGAAAAACAATGTACGGAGTCGGTTTCGTGTTTGTTTTTGTCGCCATTTTGGCCGTTTGTGGGCAGGTGAGATTATTGTTGGGTTTTGTGTTTGAACACATATTTTTGGATAGCCTGTATATATATACATATATATATATATATATATATATATATATATATATATATATATATATATATATATATATATATATATATATATATATATATATATATATATATATATATATATATATATATATATATATATATATATATATATATATATATATATATAAATATATATATATGGAGATATATATATATATATATATATATATATACATAAATCTATATATATATATATATATATATATATATATATATATATATATATATATATATATATATATATATATATACATGTGTGTGTGTGTGTGTAAATTTGTATATAAATCAGCGAAATAAAATTTTTCACAATCTGAAAATTAATGAAAAAACAAAATGGTTGCATATGCTCATTTAGGAAAATCTAATTAATTTTTTATAAACGTGTGTGTGTGTGTAAGTGTGTAAAGAGAGAGAGAGAGAGAGAAAATAACACTTTTTCCTAATACATAAATCTGTTAAATAAACTTTTTCATAATTAAAATCTGAAAAATATTGAAAAAACAAAATGGTTGCTTATGCTCATATAGGAAAATCTAATTAATTGTTTTATAATCGTGTGTGTGTAAGAGAGAGAGAGAGAGAGAGAGAGAAATAACATTTTTTCCTAGTACATAAATTAGCTAAATAAACTTTTTCACAATTAAAATCTGAAAAATATTGAAAAAACAAAATGGTTGCATAGACTCATATAGGATATTCTAATTATTTATTTATAAACGTGTGTGTGTGTGTGAAAGAGAGAGAAAAAGAGAATTAAATAAACTTTTTTCCTAATACTTTTTTCCTAATTCTATTAAATAATCTTTTTTCCTAATACGTAAATCTATTAAATAAACTTTTTCACAATTAAAATCTGAAAATTATTGAAAAAACAAAATGGTTGTTTTCGTTCATATAGAGAATTTAATTTTTTTTAATAAACGTATGTATGTGTGTATGTAATAGAGAGAGAGAAGAAAATAACACTTTTTCCTAATACATAAATCTGTTAAATAAACTTTTTCACAATTAAAATCTGAAAAATATTGAAAAAACAAAATGGTTGCTTATGCTCATATAGGAAAATCTAATTATTTTTTTTATAATCGTGTGTGTGTAAGAGAGAGAGAGAGAGAAATAACATTT
Source organism: Neoneuromus ignobilis (assembly GCA_029203775.1). Classification (NCBI taxonomy): domain Eukaryota; kingdom Metazoa; phylum Arthropoda; class Insecta; order Megaloptera; family Corydalidae; genus Neoneuromus; species Neoneuromus ignobilis. The sequence continues at coordinate 1,091,836 of CP092098.1, forward strand.
TTCCTAATACATATATCTATTAAATAAACTTTTTCATAATTAAAATCTAAAAGTTATGAAAAAACAAAATGGTTGTTTTCGCTCATATAGAGAATTTAATTTTTTTTTATAAACATATATGTGTGTGTGTGTCTAAGAGAAAGAGAGAGAGAAAATAATACTTTTTCCTAATACATAAATCTGTTAAATAATCTTTTTCGCAATTAAAATCTGAAAAATATTGAAAAAACAAAATTGTTGTTTTCACTCATATAGAGAATTTAATTTTTTTTTATAATCGTGTGTGTGTGTGTGTGTAAGTGAAAGATAGAGAAAGAAAATAACACACATTTCATAATATACATCAATAAATAAACAAATCTGCTGAATAATGATTTTTTGCACAACGAAAATCGAAAAATTCCAATTGGATTCAAACTCACATTTCGACGTTCCCTCAGAACTGCCATCGAATAAATTCGACTGCCGGCTGCTGCGTCATACTCGTTCGGGATCTTTCTTGTCGAATGCCATGAAGAATCGTCCACCTGCAAATTAAATAACATACATAAACACAAACTTATTAAAAAAATATATGCACATAACCGCCGTTAAAAAAAACGATTTTGTATGTGCTTAGGCAACCGAACATACATGTAAATTAAATGTCAAATGTGTGTGTGTGT
>CP092098.1:1095000-1172500 GCA_029203775.1 Neoneuromus ignobilis
CACCAAAAATATTTAATGCAATTTTAGAACAGGTCATAAGAGACGCAAATTTTGAAAATAAAGGAATCAAAGTAAACGGAGAATATCTATCACATCTAAGATTTGCAGATGATATACTACTTATAAGTGAAAACCCGTAAGAATTACAAACATTACTCGAAACCCTCTTAGAAAGAAGCCGAAAAGTAGGGTTAAAAATAAATATGGGAAAAACCAAGGTCATGTTCAATAATTTCGCTGAAAGAAGTAAAATACAACTAGAGAATCAGTACCTGGAACAAGTGGACGAAATAAAGCACCTAGGGAAAACTATACGATACGATGGTGATTTACGGCCAGAATCAAATCGAGAATCAAAGCCACATCGGCAACATTTGGGAGACTAAATAGTATAATGAAAAGCAATATACCGATCTGTTTAAAAGGTAAGGCATATAACCGATGTGTACTACCGGCCTGTACGTATGGAGCAGAAACTTGAACCCTAAACACAAGAATGAAACAGAAACTGCTAACTGCTCAGAGAAGTATGGAAAGAATAATGTTAGGAATTTCCAAACTGGACCGAAAAACAAGCAAATGGATAAGGGAACAAACAAAAATAATGGATATAATAGAGCGAGTTAAATCGTCGAAATGGACACGGGCAGGACATATAGCGAGAAGAGAGGACGACGACAGATGGACGAAGATTGTTACGGAATGGAGACCGAGAGATAAAAGGAGACTCGAAGGAAGACCACATCGAAGATGGAGAGATGAAATTGTGAAATATTGTGGAGCGCAAGGTTGGATGAGATTGGCCAGTGACAGGAAAAAATGGAAGAGGCTCGGAAAACTCTTCTTTTTTAATTATGACATTCGACGAGGCTTTCGCCCAGCAGTGGGCTGGAGATGATGATGATGATATATATATATATATATATATAGGAAATAAAATGTAGATTGGATTGAACATGTTTCCTATTAATGAATGAACTTTTATTATATTAACGCCGCTGTGTGGTTATAAATGATACATCCGATATATATGTAAGTTTCTTGATGTACAAAGTCCCAGTTCATGACGATGGTGGACACTAATACATATAATTAAGACCGCACTTGATATCCTGAGAGTTCGTACACGAGTGTCCCAGATTCCGATGCTTTCCTTGTTTTTATACGCCTTCTATTTGAACATCGATTGTTACAGTTGATATTATTTCTTACACGACAATGACTTTGACCGTTGCACTAACAGTTAGATACGATTAAATTCGTAGGTGATTGTTGAATTGAACACCTGCAAATCGTTTCGTAACCGCCACATATATATATTTATATATATTTATATATATATATATATATATATATATATATATATATATATATATATGTATGTATATATATATAGTAAGAATAAAACAATTCATATTTTTGTTGATGAGTACATTGAAGCGTATCTGTACGTCTAGTGTCACAAGCTTGAATCTCTCTCAAAATCTACGCACTGATTAATTTAAATAGTTTTTTCCGGACGATGAAGGATGGATGTTTGGGAAGTACAGGCTGGAAATCAAAACCATATTTTATGCAACAGTTCAGAATATGTTTTTTATTAAATAATCGGATCGATATTCGTACACACTCGGTCAATATAAATACACATCCTCGTTGAAATAAATAAGAATATAAACATTGTTAATCGATTTCGTTTCATTCAGTGTTACTCGGACCGTACGATACATAAACCGGACAGTACGACACCGATCTACCTAACTAAATCCTATTTACAATTGCTAACAGACGACCTGAACTTCTTAACGATACGAATACGTTCCGTAATCATCATTCGATGCCTCCGCTCAGGATGAAGATCGGTTTGGGCAGGTTCTTTATCGAGCACTTGTACTTGAGGAACGCGGATTCGGCCGGCGTGCTGCCCTTCTCGCTGCCGCACTTCTCGAGGATGTCGCGGGTCTCGGTTTCGGTCAGTTCGGGGATCTGGCCGACGATGACGTCGACTTTGAACTGAAAATATAAACGATGATCGGTGAACACGATATACATATATATATATGTATGTATGTATCGACCCGTATTGGAGTATATACGTACGTCGGAGTTATCGTGCATGAATCCGGTTTTGAGGCCGAGACACAAGATGTAATCCCACGTGTGCTTGTTCGAGATGTCTTGTCCGCTACGTAGCTTCTTCAGATCATCGTCGCTGACACCGTTCTCGCTGGCGCAACCCTTTATGAGGTTGAGCAGCTCGGCCTTCTTTTCCGGTGTGTAGTCGGCACTTGTGGCGCACTGAAAACGTAACACATACGTGTGATTATATACTTATATAGAAATTATTATCATTTCATTTTTTTTGTCGTTGTTATAAAATACGACTTGTGATTCTGATTTATGTCGAGTACAAATACTTATTCGTTTCTGTATTTAGTAGACGAGGCGTGTACGTAAGTTTTATTTTCAATAATCGAAATCACGGTTATTGAAGAAAACATATTTATTTTTATCGATCGATCGCAATCGAATAATCGATCCATCAGCCGACAACTGCGACTCGAGGAGTTCTTCTGTTTCGTTGCTAGAATTCGATGTCGCTTCTAGCGCATCTGTTCAGTACGGCTAGACTTTTAAGTTTGAAACATTATGGTACTCGTGTTATTTTATATTCATTATAAGACACACAGAGAGAGAGAGAAAGAGAAAATAATGAGAAAAATTATTTCGAACAGTACATGGAAAAATGTATTTTATTTCTGTTCGTTTTTTTTAAAAATAAATAATTAATAGACTATTAAATTTAATTGTAGGATTGATGATATGAACAGACATTAATAATAATAAATTATTTAAAGGAAAAACTGTCAATGGTGAAGAAAAGAATGGTTTATTTACAAGGTTATATGCTTATATTTTTTATTTATTTCTTTATGAAGTATATTAAAAGATTGTACAATGTTCAATTGTGGAATTGATGATATAACTACATGCACAAATAAACACACACACACACAAATATATTATTAGGAAAAAAATAACCTGTGTAAGTTGGGTTATATATGTTAGAGAGTTTTGCAATTATTTCGATTTTAATTTCTATTTTCAATTAAATACATGAAAAATTTAGAGTTTAATTGGAGATTTGATATTGTAAACACACACACACACACAAATAAATCATTTAAAAAAAACTTTAAATGATGAAAAAAGAATGGTTTGTTTCCAAGCTAACATACAAATACTTTTTAGTTTTTAATTTATTTTCTCGTGAAATATATTTAAAAATTATGCCATGTTAAATTGGAGAATTAATTAATTAACTACACACAAATGGAATCTTAAGGAAAAAAAATTGATCTGTCTAAATTGGGTTACATAGCCAGATGCATATAGTTTATTTTTAATTTACATTTTTAATCAAATACATGAACAATTTAGAGTTTAATTGGAGAATTGATATCATTTAAAAAAACTTTAAATGATGAAAAAAGAATGGTTTGTTTCCAAGCTAACATACAAATATTTTTTAGTTTTTAATTTATTTTCTTGAGAAATATATTTAAAAATTATGCCATGTTAAATTGGAGAATTAATTAATTAACTACACACAAATGGAATCTTAAGGAAAAAATTGATCTGTCTAAATTGGGTTACATAGCCAGATGCATATAGTTTATTTTTAATTTACATTTTTAATCGAATACATGAACAATTTAGAGTTTAATTGGAGAATTGATGATGTAAACACACACACACACACATATATTATTTAAAAAAAACTTTAAATAGTGAAAAAAGAGTGACATAACTACCAGGATTGAACATATATGTTTTATTTTATTTCTTTATGGAATATATCAAAAGATTACACAATGTTTAATTGTGGAATTATATATAAATACACACACACACAAATAAAATATTAAGAAAAAAAATAACCTGTGTAAGTTGGGTTATATATGTTAAAGCAAATGCATTAATTTCATTTTTAATTTATATTGTTAATTAAATACATGAAAAATACAAAGTTTATTAGAGAATCGGTAATGTAAACACACACACAAATAAATCATTTAAAAAAAATTAAATATTGAAAAAGTAATGGTTTGTTTCCAAGATAACATACATATACTTTTTAGTTTTTAATTTACCAGGACTAAACATTTATGTTTTATTTTATTTCCTCATGATCAAAAGATTATACAATGTTTATTGTGGGATTAATAATATAAATACACACACACAGACACAAATAAAATATTAAGGAAAAAAAAACCTCTGTAAGCTCGGTTACATATATTAAAGTCAGATGCATTTATTTCATTTTTAATTAAATATGTGAAAAATATAAAGTTTATTAGAGAATTGATCATTTAAACACACACACATACACATAAATAAATCATTAAAAAAAAATTAAATGGTGAAAACATAATGGTTTGTTTCCAAGATAACATTCATATACTTTTTAGTTTTTAATTTACCAGGACTAAACATATATGTTTTATTTTATTTCTTTATGGAATATATCAAAAGATTATACAATGTTTATTGTGGAATTATATATAAATACACACACACACACATAAAATATTAAGGAAAAATAACCTATGTAAGCTCGGTTACATATATCAAAGTCAGATGCATTTATTTCATTTTTAATTAAATATATGAGAAATATAAAGTTTATTAAAGAATTGGTCATTTAAAGACACACACATAGACACAAATAAATCGTTTAAAAAAATAAATGGTTAAAAAATAATGGTTTGTTTCCAAGATAACACACATATATTTTTTAATTTTTATTTAATTTTTTTGTGAAATATATTTACAAATTATATAATGTTTAATTGGGAAATTAATTAAACAACCACACACACACACACACACACCAAATAAAATATTAAGGAAAAATAACCTGTGTAAGCTGGGTTACATAAGTTAAAGTCTAATGCATTTATTTCATTTCTAATTTATATTTTTAATTAAATACATGAAAAGTACAAAAATTAATTATGGAATTGATAATGTAAACACGCATAGATAAATCATTTTAAAAAAAACTTTAAATGGTAAAAAAATATGGTTTGTTTCCAAGATAACATTCATACATTTTTTAGTTTTTAATTAATTTTCTTGTGAAATATATTTAAAAATTATATAATGTTTAAATAATTAATATAATGTTTAATTAATTAAACAACTACACACACACACACACATCAAATAAAATATTAAGGGAAAAAAATTAACCTGTGTATGTTGGGTTACATAAGTTAAATTCTAATGCATTTATTTCATTTCTAATTTATATTTTTAATTAAATACATGAAAAGTACAAAGATTAATCATGGAATTGATAATGTAAACACGCATAAATAAATCATTTTAAAAAAAATTAAATGGTGAAAAACAAATGGTTTGTTTCCAAGATAACATTCATATCTTTTTTTTAGTTTTTAATTAATTTTCTTGTGAAATATATTAAAAAATTATACAATGTTTAGATAGGGAATTAATTATACAACTACACACACATACATACACAAATAAATTATTTTAAAAACACTTTAAATGATGAAAAAAATAATAGTTTGTTTACAAGATAACATTCATACATTTTTTAGTTTTTAATTAATTTTCTTGTGAAATATATTAAAAAATTATACAATGTTTAAATAGGGAATTCATTATACAACTACACACACACACACACCAAATAAAATATTAAGGAAAAAAATAACCTGTGTAAGCTGGGTTACATATATTAAAGTCAAATGCATTTATTTCATTTTTAATTAAATACATGAAAAATACAAAGTTTATTAGAGAATTGATAATTTAAACACACACGCACATAAATAAATCATTTAAAAAAAACTCTAAATGGTGAAAAAAAAAATGGTTTGTTTCCAAGATAACATTCATACATTTTCCAGTTTTTAATTAATTTTTTTTGTGAAATATATTAAAAAATTATACAATGTTTAACTGTAGAATTAATTATACATTGTACAATCAATTCCCCGATTGGACGATTAAAAAACGTACGTGTTTCTCCGTGAAAATGAACGAAATGTGGACAATTACCTGCGCGAACACTCCGAGGACGACGGCGACGACGATGAGCGAAATCCGACACATGTTGTTTTACCGCACAAGATCACGAACTGTTTGAAAATATGTCTCTGGACTGGTCGACTCGACGTACAAGAAACTTGTTCTGCCGACGATTCCGAACCGCCGGCTTTTATTCATCGCGGCGACGGGATTTTTTCTCGAAAAACGGCCACGAGGGGGGACGGACGAACGAATCCACATACACGGCAATAAATTGTTCAAAGTGACGAGATGATGGTAGATATGTTAATTATGAACATTATGATGCATAAATTACCCATTTATCTATTTATTTATGCCGTTCGGTGCGTGCAACAATCGAGACGACAGACCGTGAACTCGGTTTGATTAGATCATTAATTGTCTTCGGTCGTCTGTTTACGACTCGTCGTTCGGTTTTTTTTAAAATATCGTTTCTTGTTTTAATCGGAACGAGAAATCCGGCCGAAATTATCACGGATTTCGACAATTCTCAACCGGTCGAATTGCACAAGATCGGCCGTACAGCAATGGACCAGATACGAACGAGCGATCGAACGAAGTCAAGGCGTTCATCGCCCACCGGTCGGACTCGATTTCAAATAGCAGAGGTCGAACGACGACGATCTGTTTTTGAAAACACGACGAGTTTACCGATTTAATCTGGACCTGGCAAAAGGAACGTACATGGAAAATGAAATCTGTAATACATAAAGCTTTGTTTTTTCAAGTTTGGTGTTATTCGTCTTATGGTGTTTTGAGCGCATATTCTTGGACGTATCTGGGGATATAGAGCATCCCGTCTGCCGCCATATATCTTCAAATGATTGTTTATAGGGCGTCTTGCTTAATATTTGGGTTTCTGATCCTGATCTGGGAAAAATGACAAAAAAAAAACCACAGATAAAATCAATACCGCGTAAAATAAGTCCCGCGTAAATCAAAAATGACAAAAAAACAGATAAAATTAATACCGCGTAAAATAAGTCACGCGTAAATTAAAAATGACAAAAAAACCCAGATAAAATCAATACCGCGTAAAAAAATACTCGCGTAAATCAATACCGCGTAAAATAAGTCCCGCGTAAATTATGTCTCGCTTAAATCAAAAATGACAAAAAAACAGATAAAATTAATACCGCGTAAAATAAGTCACGCGTAAATCAATACCGCGTAAAATAAGTCCCGCGTAAATTAGGTCCCGCTTAAATCAAAAATGACAAAAAAACAGATAAAATCAATACCGCGTAAAAAAATACTCGCGTAAATCAATACCGCGTAAAATAAGTCCCGCGTAAATTATGTCTCGCTTAAATCAAAAATGACAAAAAAACAGATAAAATTAATACCGCGTAAAATAAGTCCCGCGTAAATTAAAAATGACAAAAAAACCCAGATAAAATCAATACCGCGTAAAAAAATACTCGCGTAAATCAATACCGCGTAAAATAAGTCCCGCGTAAATTAAGTCCCGCTTAAATCAAAAATGACAAAAAAACAGATAAAATTAATACCGCGTAAAATAAGTCACGCGTAAATCAATACCGCGTAAAATAAGTCCCGCGTAAATTATGTCTCGCTTAAATCAAAAATGACAAAAAAACAGATAAAATCAATACCGCGTAAAATAAGTCACGCGAAAATCAAAAATGACAAAAAAACCCAGATAAAATCAATACCGCGTAAAAAAAATACAAAAAACGTAAAATCAATACCGCGTAAAATAAGTCCCGCGTAAATTAAGTCCCGCTTAAATCAACAAAAAAAAACAGATAAATCAATACCGCGTAAAAAAAGTCCCAAAAAACGCGTAAAATGACAATACCAGATAAAATAAGTCTCGCGTAAAATAAATCGCGTAAATCACAAAAAAAACAGATAAAATCAATACCGCGTAAAATAAGTCCCGCGTAAATCAAAAATGACAAAAAAAACCCAGATAAAATCAATACCGCGTAAAAAAATACTCGCGTAAATCAATACCGCGTAAATTAAGTCTCGCGTAAATTAAAAATGCCAAAAAAAGCCCAGATATCTGTCTTCAGTAGTGGATGCGAACCGAATTGAGAAGAAAACGAAAATACAATGTTACCCCACCCACCACCCCCGAACGGATATTCGCTCCGCGACCCGCTCTATCGCTCGGCCTCGATTGCTTTTCGGCCGACCTCCTCGCATTTCCAAACCGATTCGAATTTTCCACGAAAACACGACGCCGAAATAGCCGAAACTCTAGGATCTCCGGAAGTTCGGTACCTCTCGAGTCGTCGTCGAGTGCGTATTCCGCGTCACGGTCGGTTCGCGTGCGCTGCGACGACACGTGTTCTCCGATCACGATGATTAATGGCCGACGGAGTGTTGATTTCCTTGAACGCGATTAATGGCAAAAAGATTAATTGTTTTTTTAATAGCGAGAACAATTAACGACGTCCCATTAACATTTATATGCAATCGATCGATTGATTGATTTGCATATCGGTGTCGCAACTGGAGGAGAAAAAAGCGCGACGATCGACGATCCGTGACGCACGTAACGAACATCTCATTACATACATTGTGTATATCATAAGTGTGTGTGTGTTTACACACACACACACACACACACATAATTCAAATAATTATAAAAAATATATACGAAAAATAATCGTTTTGCGCCTACGTATACATCCGCAACCACACTTACACCATTTGCATATTTTTTCAATTACATGAAATTCGATTTCATCGCCAGATTATCACAATCTGGTGCTAATAGGGGCTCGTATTTAACGTTTTTGGCGTGTCTGTACGTGTTAATTATCGTTTTAATCGATTAATCGAGGAAAAATTAAAAAAATCCTCAATTAAATGCAACCGCCATACAACAAATTTAACATTTTTTTTTCCCCAATGACATGGAATTCGATTTTATCGCCAGATTATCGGAATCAGATGCTAACACGAACTGATATTTACTGGTTATGGTATGTCCGTACGTGTTGATTATTATTTCAATCGATTGATCGAGGAAAGATAAAAAATATATATTTTTCTTACATATGTAAATGCAATCAATTTGACATTTCTCTCAATGACGTCGTGACATTCGATTTCAGCACTGGAATATCGAAACTGGAAACTAATAGAAACTGATGTTGAGTGTTTATGGTATTTCCGTACGTGTTGATAATTATTTTTCTTAACCGATTAATCGAGAAAAATTAAACAAAAAATCATTAACTTGCATATATGAATACTGTATACGTGCATTTTGACATTTCTCAATATCAAATTAAATTTGATTTTATGGCAGGAATATCAACTCTAGAAACTTACTTACTTTTCGAGTTTAATAACTATGTATACGTATTATTCGATTGATTGATATTGAAACACGAATCAAAAAAATATAATCAATTCAAGAATGTTTTATTGCTTTAAATTTTAGTGTACATGAATTTGCTACGTATAATAAAAATTGTATAAGATAAACCGTTCTATTTGTATATAAAATGATGTATCTGTATATTAACTTCTTAGTTTTCAGCTTAAATTCTCTTTAAATTGTTATTGTTCATGTATTTTCAATATAATATAACCAAATCACTTACGTGTGTGTAAGCAACTGCCATTACAATTATTCTGACATTTCTCAATCACATTAAATTTGATTTTATGGCCGGAATATCATAACTAGAGACTGAAACAAGCTTACGTTTCGAGTTTATCACTTGTGTATGTGTATTATTCGATCATTTAATTGAAAAATTGTGAAATAATTTAAAAAAAAAATCAGTTAACCTACGTACGTATATGCAACCGCTATTACCGACATTTTGACATTTCTCAAATTGCATGAAATTTGATTTTGTGGCCGGAATATCATAACTAGAGGCTAATAAATGCTTATATTTCGAATCAATCATCTATTTGTGAGTTTTAATCGATCATTTGATTGATTAAATGTGAAATAATTTCAAAAATAATACTATGTACCTATGTATATGTATATAAACAAACATATGTTTTGACATTTTCCAATTCCATGAAATTTGATTTTATGGCCGGAATATCAAACCTACAAGCGTATATTACGAATTTATCACCTAAGTAAATACATTAATTGATTATTTAATTGATTAATTGTGAAATAGTTAAAAAAATAATAATCACTTACCTACGTACGTATATGCAACCGCTATTACCGACATTTTGACATTTCTCAAATTGCATGAAATTTGATTTTATGGCCGGAATATCACAACTAGAGACTAATAAATACTTATATTTCGAATCAATCATCTATATGTGAGTTTTAATCGATCATTTGATTGATTAAATGTGAAATAATTTCAAAAAATAATAATACTATATACCTATGTATATGTATATAAACAAACATATTTTTGACATTTTTTAATTCCATGAAATTTGATTTTATCGCCATAATATCAAACCTACAAGTTTATATTACGAGTTTATCATCTAAGTATATGCATTGATTGATTATTTAATTGATTAATTGTGAAATAATTTTAAAAAAATAATAATAACTTTAACCTACGTACGTATATGCAACCGCTATTACCGACATTTTGACATTTCTCAAATTGTATGAAATTTGATTTTATGGCCGGAATATCACAACTAGAGACTAATAAATGCTTATATTTCGAATTAATCAACTATATGTGAGTTTTAATCGATCATTTGATTGATTAATTGTGAAATAATTTCAAAAAAAATAATACTATGTACCTATGTATATGTATATAAACAAACATATTTTTTGGACATTTTTTAATTCCATGAAATTTGATTTTATCGCCATAATAGCAAACCTACAAGTTTATATTACGAGTTTATCATCTAAGTATATACGTTAATTGATTATTTAATTGATTAATTGTGAAATAATTAAAAAAATAATAATCACTTCCTATGTACGTATATGCAACCGCTATTACCGACATTTTGACATTTCTCAAATTGTATGAAATTTGATTTTATGGCCGGAATATCACAACTAGAGACTAATACAGGCCTCTATTTCGAATTAATCAACTATATATGTGTTTTAATCGATCATTTAATTGATTAATTGTGAAATAATTAAAAATAATATCTTGCGCCTAAGTATATGTATGCAACCAAACATACACACACTCACCATTTTGCAAACACATGAAATTTGAATTTATTGCCGGAATATCGAAACTAGAGGCTAATATATACATATATATATATATATATATATATATATATATACATATATATATATATATATATATATATATATAAATGTAAATGAATTTAAATTTCATCGTCGTTCCAGAACGATGCATTCGGACGACGGCACGTCGGTGTGCAGTTCGGCGGACAGCACGTCGGCGGCGTCGAGCAAGAAGCTGAACCTCGACAAGGCGACGAACTTCATGCGCCAGTACAGGGACCCGCAGAGCCGCGAGCTGCGCAAGCTGTCGGCGAACCAGTTCATGGAAGTGTGGAGCCACTACGATAAGGACGGTACGGCGTCGTCGTCGATATTTCGCGAGTGACGCTCGCCCGCTCGCTCGCTCTCACTCACTCACTCTTAGTCGAATACACGTATGTGTTGTGTTCTCTGTTCGATGCAGGTAACGGATACATCGAGGGCACGGAACTGGACGGATTCCTCCGGGAGTTCGTGTCGAGCGCCAACGCGGAAAATATCAGTCCGGAGGTATGAAATACGCGTGTATAATAAATACATTGTCATATCTGAGATAGAGAGAGGATTATACGTCAGTCAGTAGTATAGAATGAGACAGTGTGCTTTGTTAAGATTTTTCACAGGCGACTAAATTTAAACAATCATCAATACAGTGCGAGGAAAGAAGATAGATTGTATACAGTGTGTATTGAGAAAGAGTGAATAGGAGATAATTTGTTTATATACTGGATTAAATATATATATAATACATTACATAATGTTAATATTTTCGCATGATTTTCATAGCCAATTCGACGAATTGACTGATTGATAAACAAGATGATGTTGCTGTGAAATGTACGAACGAGAGAGATAGAATATATGACTTGTATCAAGTGAGAGCGAGTGAGAGTTAGATCGAGTGATGTTTAATATCTTTGCATGATTTCCATAGACGGCTCGATTGATTAACTAATTGATATTTAAAGACGATTACTATCAACTGTGAGAGGAAAAAAGATAGAACATACGACTTGTATTAGGGAAGAACGAGTGAGTGTTAGATCATTTTAGTGATATATAATAATATTAACGTCTTTGATTTTCATTGACAACTCGATGAATTAACTGATTGATAAACAAGAGGATGTTGCTGTGAAATGTACGAACGAGAGAGATAGAATATATGACTTGTATCAAGTGAGAGCGAGTGAGAGTTAGATCGAGTGATGTTAGTATCTTTGCATGATTTCCATAGACGACTCGATTAATTGATATTTAAAGACGATTACTATCAACTGTAAGAGGAAAAAAGATAGAACATACGACTTGTATTAAGGAAGAATGAGTGAGTGTTAGATCATTTTATTGATATTAACATCTTTGATTTTCATAGACAACTCGATCAATTAATTGATAATTAAGTAGAGGAGATTGCTGTGAAAAGTCGTATTCAGTAAGAGTGAGTGAGAGTGAGATCAAGTGATGTTAATATCTTTGCATGATTTTCATAGACGACTCGATTGATTAATAACAAAACGAGGTTGCTGTGAATTGTAAGCTGGAAAGAGATAGAACGTACGATTTGTATTGAGGAAGAATGAGTGAGAGTGAGATCAAGTGATGTTAGTATCTTTGCAAGATTTTCATAGACGACTCGATTGATTAATTTCATTGATTAATAACAAAACGAGGTTGCTGTGAATTGTAAGCTGGAGAGAGATAGAACGTACGATTTGTATTGAGGAAGAACGAGTGAGAGTGAGATCAAGTGATGTTAGTATCTTTGCATGATTTCCATAGACGACTCGATTGATTAATTTCATTGATTAATAACGAAACGAGGTTGCTGTGAATTGTAAGCTGGAGAGAGATAGAACGTACGATTTGTATTGAGGAAGAATGAGTGAGAGTGAGATCAAGTGATGTTTAGTATCTTTGCACGATTTTCATAGACGACTCGATTGATTAATTCCATTGATTAATAATAACGAAACGAGGTTGTTGTGAATTGTAAGCTGGAAAGAGATAGAACGTACGATTTGTATTGAGGAAGAATGAGTAAGAGTGAGATCAAGTGATGTTAGTATCTTTGCAAGATTTTCATAGACGACTCGATTGATTAATTCCATTGATTAATAACAACGAAACGAGGTTGCTGTGAATTGTAAGCTGGAAAGAGATAGAACGTACGATTTGTATTGAGGAAGAATGAGTGAGAGTGAGATCAAGTGATGTTAGTATCTTTGCACGATTTTCATAGACGACTCGATTGATTAATTCCATTGATTAATAATAACGAAACGAGGTTGTTGTGAATTGTAAGCTGGAAAGAGATAGAACGTACGATTTGTATCGAGTAAGAATGAGCGCGAGCGAGATTATTTTAGGGTGTTGATATTTTCGCAGGCCGTTTCTGACGCGATGCTCGTCGAACTGAAGGCCTGTTTCATGGAAGCGTACGACGATAACCAGGATGGAAAGATCGATATCAGAGAAGTGAGTGATCCGACCGGTCTGTTCACACACAATTATACAAATATATGTAATTTTGTCAGCTCGCTCAGCTGTTACCGATGGAAGAGAATTTCCTACTGTTGTTCCGGTTCGACAATCCGCTCGAATCGAGCGTCGAGTTCATGAAGGTGAGTGTGCAATTTGTGATCGCGAGACGACGATGACGATGAGTCGTGACCGACGACCGTTTTTGTGCAGATATGGCGGGAGTACGATACGGACGGTAGCGGGTACATCGAGGCCGATGAGTTGAAGGTGAGATTTTTTTCCGTGGGGGTGGGGGGGTGGGTTTAAGAGGACCGGCGTAGAGAATTTAAAGTCGTATCGAATCGGGGGAGGGAAAATAGAAAAAAAACAAACAAACGACAATCGACTAATCGTTGTTTTTCGTTTCATGAAGAATTTCCTACGCGATCTGCTCAAGGAAGCGAAGAAAATCAACGACGTGTCCGAAGATAAACTCATCGAGTACACCGACACGATGGTAAGTGCGAACAGACAGATAGAGACGGGTCGATTAACGAGAAAATTCAGAATTGGGAAAAACGATTCACAACTCTCTCTCTCTCTCTCTCTCTCTCTGGAGAGAGAGAGAGAGAGAGAATTCAAAAAAATATATATACACATTTTCAATTATATATATATAACACATGTGTATACAATTTTGGAATCACCTGTATATCTCATGTCAATCACTTGTATCTCTCTCTCTCTCTAGAGAGAAAGAGAATTCAAAAAAATATATATATACACATTTTGAATTATATATAACAAGTATGTGTATACAATTTTGGAATCACCTGTATATCTCATATCAATCATTTGTATCTCTAGAGAGAGAGAGAAAGAGAATTCCAAAAATATATACACATTTTCAATTATATATAGGTATGTCAATATATCTTGGAATCACCTTCCGCTCATATCAATCACTTGTATCTCTCTCTCTAGAGAGAAAGAGAGAGAGAGAATTCCGAAAAAAAAAATATATACACATTTTGAATTATATATAACAAGTATGTGTATACAATTTTGGAATCATCTGTATATCTCATATCAATCACTTGTATCTCTAGAGAGAGAGAGAGAGAGAATTCCAAAAAATATATATACACATTTTCAATTATATATAACACATATGTGTATACAATTTTGGAATCACCTGTATATCTCATATCAATCACTTGTATCTCTCTCTAGAGAGAGAGAGAGAGAGAGAATTCCAAAAAAAAATATACACATTTTCAATTATATATAACACATATGTGTATACAATTTTGGAATCACATAATATTTATTATGTGATATAATATTTAGGGAACATAATATTTAGGGATAATATTATATAAAATTTAGGGATATAATATTTAGAGAGAAAAATAAACAATATAATATTTAGGGAAATTCGAATGAGATTGAAAAATGTAAACCAAGATTGAAAACTCCATCTTTCACTGTCTCAGTTTCATTTGACATACCCTGTATATATATATATATATATATATATATATATATATATATATATATATATATATATACACAATATTCTAAGAAAAATACACACTTAGAATTATAAATAATAAATATTTAAGAATAAATATTTTTTGGAAAATCTGTTTGCACATTTAAACAATTAATAATAAATAAAAACGATCTGGTAAACAAAGATAGAATATAGTTGGTTAGTTGTGTTAGAATGAGTTAGAGAGATAATTTGTAAGAAATGAATTCGATTTTCCATAGGTTACTGTGTTAGGTAAATAACAATCGGCGAGTGCTGTTATAACAAAAGGGAAAGAAATGGAGTATACGTTGTTGTATAGAGCTGAACAGAGATATGTTGATCATTTTAATACACCACACACATACATACATACATACATACACACACACACACACATATATATATATATATATATATTGTATATATATACAGTTGTCCAGAAAAAATATACACTTTGAATTATAAATAATAAATATTTTATAGAGTATTCATAAAATATATATATATATTTAATTATAAATATATAAATATACACATTTAAATCTGTATATAATTTTGAATTATAAATAATAAATATTTCTGGTAAACAAAGATACAATATAGTTGATTGAGTAATATAAGAATGAGTTAGAGAGATAATTTGTAAGAAGTTAATTTAGAATTTCCATATGTTGTTGTATTTAGCTTAAATAATATGTTGATCGGAGTGCTGTTATAACAAAAGTGAAAGAAATGGAGTATACGTTTTTGTATAGAGCTGAACAGAGATATGTTGATCATTTTAATACACATACACACACATATATATATATATTTATATATATATATATATATATGTTTTTTTTTAAAATGAAATTCATATATATATATATATATATATATATATATATATATAAATATATATACAGAATATTATTTAAAACAATAAAATTTCCGTTCCAGTTGCAAGTATTCGACTCGAACAAGGACGGAAGATTGCAACTATCCGAAATGGCCAAGTACGTATCTCACACGCACGCATATATAAACAAACGTACACACACACACAGACACAAACCGATCACTTGTACAAAATGGCGGCCCGACATTACCGCACGCGTCGATTAAATAAGATGTAGTGTACTGTCGCTTATGCAACCGGACGTGCGCGTGTCTGACGTCACGCGGCACGGTTTTTTTTTGTCTCAAGTTCGATGTGTAAGTTCGAATCCCGGTGAGATTCGAATTGAAATGTATGGATTTTATTTTTTAATCGGGTTTATAATAACGTTTTGTATATTTTTTCAAAATTTTCAAACTGTATCTTTTGAAATCAATAAAATATCGTTAATAATACAAACGTACTGGTACATGTGTATGACGGTTCGAATCCCGGTTAGATTTAAATTTCAATATGAGATTTTCATTTTTGATTAATTTCTATAGTATATTTTAAATATATTTCCAAAAAATTCAAGTTAATATTTTTAAAAATGAACAAAATACAATTAATAATAAAATTTTGGTCTTTTACATACATATGTCAGTTCGAATCCCGGTCAGATTTAAATTGCAATATGAGATTTTAATTTTTGATTAATTTTTCTAGTATATTTTATATATATTTCCAAAAAATTCAAGTTAATATTTTTAAAAATGAACAAAATATAATTAATAATAAAATTGATCTTTTATATACATACGCCAGTTCGAATCCTGGTCAGATTTAAATTGCAATATACGATTTTCATTTTTAATTAATTTCTATATTATATTTTAAATATATTTCCAAAAATTCAAATTAATATTTTCAAAAATTAATAAAATATAATTAGTTTTTTACATATATATGTCAGTTCGAATCCCGGTCAGATTTAAATTTCAATATACGATTTTTATTTTTAATTAATTTTTCTAGTGAATTTTAAATATATTTCCAAAAATTCAAAGTTAATATTTTTAAAAATGAACAAAATACAATTAATAATATAATTTTGGTCTTTTACATACATATGTCAGTTCGAATACCGGTCAGACTTAAATTGCAATATAGGATTTTAATTTTTGATTAATTTTTCTACTAAATTTTATATATATTTCCAAAAATTCTAAATTAATATTTTTAAAAATGAACAAAATACAATTAATAATATAATTGGACATTTTACATACATATTTAAGTTCGAATCCCGGTCAGATTTAAATTGAAATATGAGATTTTTATTTTTGATTAATTTTTCTACTAAATTTTATATATATTTCCAAAAATTCCAAATTAATATTTTCAAAAATGAATAAAATACAATTAGTCTTTTACATACATATGTCAGTTCGAATCCCGGTCAGATTTAAATTTCAATATACGATTTTCATTTTTAATTAATTTCTATAGTATATTTTAAATATATTTCCAAAAAATTCAAGTAAATATTTTTAAAAATGAACAAAATACAATTAGTCTGTTACATACATATGTCAGTTCGAATCCCGGTCTGATTTGGTTTCGACTACCCGATTTTCATTTTTTATCACTTTTAATTTAACATTGAATTTATTTTCCTAAAATATCCATCTTGTAACTCTCGAAATTAAAAAAATATAGCTAAAAAACACAATTACCTGATACACACGTGTGTCAGTTCGAATCCCGGTCAGATTCAGATTCGACTATACGATTTTCATTTTTTATAATTGTCCTAGGACCTTTTTATACATTTTTCGAAATTTCAAAATCGTCTCAAATCGATAAAAAATCATTAATAACACAAACACGCCAATACATTTTTATCAAAACATATTTAAATAATCCTATTTCATTCCAGATTACTTCCAGTCAAAGAAAACTTCCTATGCCGTCAAGTCTTCAAGGTGAGGAAGGTACAAGTAGAGAAATGAGTAAAAGCTATTAGACGGGCTGTTGACACCCACACACATTTCACTATTTTATCACGTATTCGTTTCCGACCACTACATACATACATACTTATATATATATATATATATATATATATATATATATATATATATATATATATGTATGTATATATAACAGAAAAGATAACCACCAAACCAGTAATAACCACTCTCAAAAAAAAAAAAGAAATAATAACCAAAGATATTACTCGAAAACAGGTCTGCTTTCGTTGGAACAATGCACTTGTACCTGTGTATCTCTTCCTCTCTGTCTATCTCTCTATCTACTCGTACAGATATCTCTATGTGTGTATTTTTTTGACGAGCACCATGCAAGCGTTGACTAGTTCTTGTCTATTAAAATTAGACGAAACGTCTACATTAAATCATAAACGATCGAATTAAAACAAATCGAGTTTCGTCCGTTTCGTGGTGTGAAAAAAAACCAGTAAATGAGACTGGACGATATTTTTTTTGAAAAAATATTAACCTGAAAATAAATCGTTACGCCTAGCAGTAGGTATGCAACCGTTATTGAATTTTTTCGGTATAAAGACATTAAATACGGTCGGTGGTTTTCATAAATATGATTGAGTTGGATGGTTTTAAGTCGTGTTCGATCCGGAATAATGAATTTTTGGATTTTTTTGATTCAGAAATAAGGTTAGAAAGTGACATTTGCGCCTAGCAGTAGATATGCAACCAGAATATAATTTTAAATATTTTTTTTGGTAAGAAAAAAATTAATACGGTCCGTGATTTCGATCAATGTAATTGAGTTGGATGTTTTTAAGTCGTGTTCGATCCGGAATAATGAATTTTTGGATTTTTTTTTATTCAGAAATAAGGTTAGAAAGTGACATTTGCGCCTAGAAGTAGATATGCAACCACAATATCATTTAAATATTTTTTTTGGTAAGAAAAAATTTAATACGGTCCGTGATTTTGATCAATATAATTGAGTTGGATGATTTTAAGTCGTTTTCAATCCGGAATAATGAATTTTTGGATTTTTTTTTGATTCAGAAATAAGGTTAGAAAGTGACATTTGCGCCTAGCAGTAGATATGCAACCAGAATATATTTTTATAAAAAAATTTAATACATCCGTGATTTGGATCAATATTGGATTTGGATGATTTTGAAGTCGTTTTCCCGAATAATGAACTTTTGGAATTTTTTTTTTCAAAAAAATAAGGTTACAAAGTGACATTTGCCCCTAGCAGTAAATATGCAACCAAAATATGAAATTTAATTTTTTTTGGTATGAAAAAATTAAATACGGTCTATAATTATGATCAATATGATTGAGTCGAGTGTTTCTTTATCTCGTTTAATTGTTTTTGGTCCAAAGAAATGTTTTTTTAAACATTTTTTTACGAAATAATCGAAATTTCAAGACTAGAAAATGTCATTTGCCCCTAGCAGTAGATATGCAACCAAAATATGAAATTTAAATTTTTTTGGTATGAAAAAATTAAATACGGTCCATAATTTTAATAAATATGATTGGATTGGACGGTTTTATAACCTGTTGAATTATTTTCGGTCCGGAGAAATGTTTTTTTAAACATTTTTTTCGAAATAATCGAAATTTCAAGACTAGAAAATGTCATTTGCCCCTAGCAGTTGATAGGCAACCGATATTATTTCACCTAAAATTTTTATAATACAAAAAAATTAAATACGGTCCATAATTTTGATAAATATGATTGGATTGGACGGTTTTATAACCTGTTGAATTATTTTCGGTCCGGAGAAATGTTTTTTTAAACATTTTTTTCGAAATAATCGAAATTTCAAGACTAGAAAATGTCATTTGCCCCTAGCAGTTGATAGGCAACCGAAATTATTTCACCTAAAATTTTTTTGGTACAAAAAAATTAAATACGGTCCATAATTTCGATAAATATGATTGAATTGGACGGTTTTATAACCTGTTAAATTATTTTCGATCCGGAGAAATGTTTTTTTAAACATTTTTTTCAGAAATAATCGAAACTTCAAGATTAGAAAATGTCATTTGCCCCTTGCAGTACGTATGCAACCGATCGAACGGCCATTTTGAATTTTCGGAAATTTGTGTATAAACATTTTCGTGTATAAAAACAATCATTTACGGTCTGTATTTGTCGAAATCGGTTTATGAAAAACACGGATCGAAAGAGGACCAGAAAAACGTGCTATTCGAGGTTACCAAAAAAAAAAAAAAAATTTTAACAACGGACGAGACTCGAACCATCGAACAAATCTGTGTCGAAATATGTATTGAATATCGGTATATATTTTTTTCCGACCGATTAGAGGTATTCACACCGGTCAACATGCATACAGTATTCACGGCCATTACCGCTCGTCTCAAACCCTCTTATCCCAAAAAATTCCACCACCTAAAAAAATCAGTTTTCGGGTAAGAGCGTGTGAATACTGTATGAATGTTGACTAGTCAACATGCATACAGTATTCACGGCTCATACGCTCTTACTCGAAAACTGATTTTTTTTAGGTGTGTGAATTTTTGTGATAAGAGGATGTGAGACGAGCGGTAATGGCCGTGAATACTGTATTCATGTTGACCGATGTGAATACCCCCGATCGACTGATCTCGAATAGAAAGAGAAAGTAGATGATTTCGACACGGTTTGTTCGCAAAAATAAGAGAAAGAAAATAAACAGAACGACCTACTTAAAAGTTATGAAATTGTATGTTAGATGCTACCACCCACACCCATCCGCCCACTCACACACACAATTTCTCGACAACTTCTCTATCTCTTTGTCTCTCTATCTCTGTCTCTATCCGCTTTTCGGCACGATTGCGAACACGGCAGGAAGGAATGGAAGTAAGTACCGCATATTCAATCACTTTGACGTTTGTTTGATTGTTGTTTCGGTCCGGTTTTCTTTGTTTTTGCGTGCAACGAGGACGAGACGATCACTTGCATGCGTCCGGCATGAGACGGACCGAACGAATCCAGTCGTCGTCCTTGTCGTACGGGTTTCGAAAAAAAAACGAAATGCGAACGTGGACCAGACGACTAGATTGATATAAACGGATATTTTAATCGTTTTTTTTTTTTTAATGAAGCTATTTTTAATTCGAACGGATTTTGTCTTAAATAAAATCGAAACTAGATTTCGGGTAATGAATTCGTGGACCGAAAAACGTCCGACGAGTGTCCAACCAATCGACATGCGTTCATGTTTTGATGACACAATGGGGCTATTCACACTAGTCGACATGCATACAGTATTCACGCCGATTACCGCTCGTCTCGCACCTTCTTATCAAAATTCCCCCACTTAACAAAATCAGTTTTTGGGCGAGACGAGCGGTAATGGGCCGTGAATACTGTATGCATGTTGACTGGTGTGGATATCCTCAAAAGATTTATTTATGATTAAATTCGAGTAAATTTTTAATACAATCATCGATCAAATAATGTGAATTCTATATTGGACGATATTTTTTACCAAAAAAAAACGAATTTACATTTATTACTGATCATTCCCATATTTTTTTTTTAATACATATAGGATTTTTGTACAATAACGGTTCGTTTTATATACAGGGTGCTACTAAACTAACGAAAGACGACATCGAACGTGTGTTTTCGCTCTACGATAGAGTAAGTTGTTCTCTCTTTCTTACACATATACACACTTGTGTACGAAAAAATAAATTCCTGGATCAAATATTTAATTTTCATGAATTAATTCAATTGAGTTTTATGGACATTTGTTGAAGGCGGCCATTTTGTTTCATCTAGAGTTGATTAGAGTTAATTAAACAAAGATCATACGCGAATTTAATCCAAAAAATGTGATTTTTTTGTAATAAAAACGTTCTCGATGGGACTAAGTAGGATGTACAGGGTGGTGGTAAAGATTTAGACATACATTTATTCGTTAATTACCGTTGATTATTTTTTTATTATCTTTAAATCACAATTACTGTCACTTGGAATCAAAATTATCTAATCTATCTACTCAGGCCATGACTCTAAAATAAACAAATAAACATTCAAGTCAAGTGCACACGCACTAACATATAAATGATAATACAAATCACCTAGTACACATGTGTGTCGGTTCGAATCCCGGTGTGATTTAAATTTTAAAGTACGATTTTCATTTTTTAGAATTTATACAGCAATATTTTGTATATATTTATGAAAAGTCCAAGTTCGTATCTTTTTAAATAAACAAGATATGAATGATAATACAAATCACCTAGTACACATGTGTATTAGTTCGAATCCCGTTGTGATTTGAATTTTAAAGTACGATTTTCATTTTTTAGAATTTATCCAGTGATATTTTGTACATTTTATAAAAAAATCAAGTTCGTATCTTTTTAAATAAACAAGATATGAATAATAATACAAATCACCTAGTACACATGTGTGTCGGTTCGAATCCCGTTGTGATTTAAATTTTAAAGTACGATTTTCATTTTTTAGAATTTATACAGCAATATTTTGTATATATTTATGAAAAGTCCAAGTTCATATCTCTGCAAATAAACAAGATACGAATAATAATACAAATCACCTAGTACACATGTGTATTAGTTCGAATCCCGTTGTGATTTAAATTTTAAAGTACGATTTTCATTTTTTAGAATTTATACAGTAATATTTTGTATATATTTATAAAAAGTTCAAGTTCGTATCTCTGAAAATAAATAAAATATGAATAATAATACAAATCACCTAATATACATGTGTATTAGTTCGAATCTCGTTGTGATTTAAATTTTAAAGTACGATTTTCATTTTTTAGAATTTATCCAATGATATTTTATACATTTTGATAAAAAATTCAAGTTCGTATCTCTGCAAATAAACAAGATACGAATAATAATACAAATCACCTAATATACATGTGTATTAGTTCGAATCTCGTTGTGATTTAAATTTTAAAATACGATTTTCATTTTTTAGAATTTATCCAGTGATATTTTGTACATTTTTATAAAAAAATCAAGTTCGTATCTCTGTAAATAAACAAGATATGAATAATAATACAAATCACCTAGTACACATGTGTATTAGTTCGAATCCCGTTGTGATTTAAATTTGAATGTACGATTTTCATTTTTTAGAATTTGTCCAATGATATTTTATACATTTTGATAAAAAAATCAAGTTCGTATCTCTGCAAATAAACAAGATACGAATAATAATACGAATCACCTAGTACACATGTGTGTTAGTTCGAATCTCGTCGTGATTACAATTTTAAATGACAGTCTGTTCTGTTCGGTTCGCAGGATAACAACGGAACGATCGAGAACGAAGAACTGCGCGGATTCCTCAAAGACTTGCTCGAGCTCGTCAAAAAGGTACGTAGCCGGTTGGAAATCGGACAAATGACAGAAACAGGACATTCTTTTTAAATTTATAAATAAAATAATAAATTTATTTATAAATTTAAAAATAAATAATAAAAATTTATAAATAATCAACTAATCAATTAATCAAATTCGATTAAACGCCCGTACAATGCATAAGACAGAGAACGATACACGACTAATGTAGTAAGAGAGAGATGACGATTGTTGACGAAAAATCACCTTGCACCTAGCGACGAAACGTTGAACTTTCAGTTTCTAACGTTCGCCGTACAGATGGCACTGCCAACTTAGCTACACGTACTCGATTCGATGTTATGTGTGCGAGTTCGAATCTCGCTCAGATATGAAATTTACATGTATGATAAATGTCATTTTTTATTTTTTATGTATTTTATAATTATATGTTCTATATATTGGTACAATTTCATGTTCATAACTTTTAAAATGAATAAGATATGAATGATAATACAAATCACCTAATATACATGTGTGTCGGTTCGAATCCCGTTGTGATTTAAAATTTAAAGTACGATTTTTATTTTTGACAATTTATACAGTGATATTTTGTACATATTTATAAAAAGTCCAAGTTCGTATCTCTCCAAATAAACAAGATATGAATGATAATACAAATCAACTAATACACATGTGTGTCGGTTCGAATCCCGTTGTGATTTCAATTTTAAAGTACGATTTTCATTTTTTACAATTTATACAATTATATTTTGTACATTTTTATGAAAAAATCAAGTTCGTATCTCTTGAAATAAACAAGATATGATTTATAATTCAATTCACGTATTGTACAAGTGTGTGAGTTCGAATCTTGGTCAGATTGAAATACAATCGAAAGTTTTTGATTTTTTATCATTTTTAAATTAACATTTTATTTAATTTCCGAAAATGTCAATACGATATCTTTTAAAATGAATACGATATGATAATTTATACAAATAATTAAACATACAAGCGAGTCGGTTCGAATCCCGGTCAGATACAAAATTGGGTGTTGGATATTTATTTTTTATAATTTTTCTAGTAACATTTCGTGAATATTTCCAAAAAATTCAAGTCAATATTTTTAAAAATGAACAAAATACAATTAATAATATAATTTTGGTCTTTTACATACATATGTCAGTTCGAATCCCGGTCAGATTTAAATTTCAAAATTAATTTCTATATTTTCATTTTTCCAATTAAGTTTCTATAATAATAAATTTTAAATATATTTCCAAAAATTTAAATTTCAAATTGCGAATAATTAATTTCTATAGTATATTTTTAAAAATGAACAAAATACAATTAATAATAAAATTTTGGTCTTTTACATACATATGTCAGTTCGAATCCCGGTCAGATTTAAATTTCAAATTGCGATTTTCATTTTTAATTAATTTCTATAGTATATTTTAAATATATTTCCAAAAAATTCAAGTTAATATTTTCAAAAATGAACAAAATACAATTAATAATAAAATTGATCTTTTACATACATATGTCAGTTCGAATCCCGGTCAGATTTCGTTTCGAGTACCCGATTTTCATTTTTTATCATTTTTAATTTAACATTCAGTTTATTTTTCCAAAATATCAAGCTTGTCATTCTCGAAATTAATAAAATATCGCTCTAAATAGTCAATCACCTAATACACATGTGTGTTGGTTCGAATCCCGTTGTGATTTGAATTTTCGTATCCGATTTTTATTTTTTATAATTTACGCAGCGACATTTTGTATATATTTATGAAAATTCCAAGTTCGTATCTCTTCACATAAACAAGATACGATTAAAAAACACCTGGAGGTGTAAAAAAAACAACTCACCGGTCCGTTTCGCAGGACTACGACGCGCGCGACCTGCTCGACTTCGAGGACACGATACTGCGCGGCGTCGACTACAACCAGGACGGCAAGATCAACAAGAAAGAGCTGACGATGATCTTGCTCGCGCTCGCCAAACACAACCAGGAGGACGACGGACGTCCTTAAGTCGAGGCCGCCGCGACGTCGAGACCGGACGGCGGCGACGGGCGTCTGCTACCCGTCCTGCGACGGTGCTGTTGCGACGCTTGCGCGGCGCTCGTGCGCGCCGTCTGGCGTTGAGACGCACGCACGCACGCACGCACATTGCACGCGTACGTCCGTCTGGACGTTTTTTTTTTATTTTTTTTCCCTCTTCTTCCTGTCTCTCTTTTTTTCGTACGCTTGACGCATCCGACGGCTCGTCGAATACACGCCCTCGTGGTCCGTCGTTCCATCATCAGGCGCGCGCGTTCGATCCGACATTTGAACGAGGGGTCCCGTTGCCAAAAAAACACACGTACACACGTACACACACACACACGCACAGAAATCTATCTATTATTAAATTTAAAATGAAAATCAATCAGTATTATTGTGATGAAGGTTTTTTTGTAAAACAAAAAAAACAAACACAAACAAACGTTGCCATGTGATTAGATCTTATTCGTAGCGATTAGTCGATTCGATCTGTACGATTCGTCGACGTCGATCGAGTGACCTGGTCGAAAATTGAAAATCTCGTTTCCGATCCAGTCGCTTTGGAAACAAGTCATAGACGATGTCGATCGTCTGATATTTTGTAAACAAAAAAACAAAACGCGATCGGAATAACAAACACGATTGTCGTAGATCGGCCCACTGGATCCAGTTGTTACCCGATCGTCTCGTTCGAACCGTACGAACATATTTATCCACCTATCTATCTATCCTTATCTAAGCTAACCAATCTCTAATTAAACGATTTCACTGTGTACTTTTACAATTGTTGAACGCTATTGTTGTTGTACGTTCTTTCGATCAAACAGTCAATATTTATCCGACATTTATACATATATATATATATATATATATATATATATATATATATATATATATATATATATATATATATATATGAGTGTTTTTAAACAATGCTTGAGTCGTGACCGACAATTCGATTTATCGTAGTAGGCATTGTCGTTGTTGTCATTTTCGTTCGGTTCGTTTCCACGCTGACGATTTTTCCCCGTACTATATATATTTTTCTAACTAGTTTTTTAATCAAAAAAAAAAAAATGAAAATAAATATATATATATATAAATAAATCTAGTGTGTTTTGTCGCCGAATAGAATTTAGATCTAGTGTTTAAAACATTTACGATTTCCAGTTATAATATATCAATACGTCCGAGGACATATCTCTTTCTCACACACACATACGCACGCACGTATTCTCTCTCCCCGTCTCTCGATCACTGCGCGAGATCGGTACGTGTACTTGTGACGAGTGCACGTGTACTTGTGACGAACGCACGCGGTTGCCTATCGGTACGCAGGCGCAACCGGATTTAATTATCCGAAGGCGCCAAGATGTGTATATGCAACCGTACAGGTATCTAGATCGTTTCGTACGCGTGATAGAAATTTACATTGAAATCAATTGAAATTTATATCACGGTTAAAAAAACAGTACTTTTGACACACATGTTTTCGTTTGTTTCGATTGTCCAAAGGCGCCTATGCAACCGTACAGGTATCTAGATCGTTTCGTACGCGTGATAGAAATTCACATTGAAATCAATTGAAATTTATATCACGGTTAAAAAAACAGTACTTTTGACACACGTTTTCGTTTGTTTCGATTGTCCAAAGGCGCCTATGCAACCGTACAGGTATCTAGATCGTTTCGTACGCGCGATAGAAATTTACATTGAAATCAATTGAAATTTATATCACGGTTAAAAAAACAGTACTTTTGACACACATGTTTTCGTTTGTTTCGATTGTCCAAAGGTGCCTATGCAACCGTACAGGTATCTAGATCGTTTCGTACGCGTGATAGAAATTTACATTGAAATCAATTGAAATTTATATCACGGTTAAAAAAACAGTATTTTTGACACACGTTTTCGTTTGTTTCGATCGTCCAAAGGTGCCTATGCAACCGTACAGGTATCTAGATCGTTTCGTACGCGCGATAGAAACTTACATTGAAATCAATTGAAATTTATATCACGGTTAAAAAAACAGTACTTTTGACACACACGTTTTCGTTTGTTTCGATTGTCCAAAGGTGCCTATGCAATCGTACAGGTATCTAGATCGTTTCGTACGCGCGATAGAAATTTACATTGAAATCAATTGAAATTTATATCACGGTTAAAAAAACAGTACTTTTGACACACATGTTTTCGTTTGTTTCGATTGTCCAAAGGCGCCTATGCAACCGTACAGGTATCTAGATCGTTTCGTACGCGTGATAGAAATTCACATTGAAATCAATTGAAATTTATATCACGGTTAAAAAAACAGTACTTTTGACACACATGTTTTCGTTTGTTTCGATTGTCCAAAGGTGCCTATGCAACCGTATAGGTATCTAGATCGTTTCGTACGCGTGATAGAAATTTACATTGAAATCAATTGAAATTTATATCACGGTTAAAAAAACAGTACTTTTGACACACACGTTTTCATTTGTTTCGATTGTCCAAAGGTGCCTATGCAATCGTACAGGTATCTAGATCGTTTCGTACGCGCGATAGAAATTTACATTGAAATCAATTGAAATTTATATCACGGTTAAAAAAACAGTATTTTGACACACATGTTTTCGTTTGTTTCGATTGTCCAAAGGTGCCTATGCAACCGTACAGGTATCTAGATCGTTTCGTACGCGTGATAGAAATTCACATTGAAATCAATTGAAATTTATATCACGGTTAAAAAAACAGTACTTTTGACACACATGTTTTCGTTTGTTTCGATTGTCCAAAGGTGCCTATGCAACCGTACAGGTATCTAGATCGTTTCGTACGCGTGATAGAAACTTACATTGAAATCAATTGAAATTTATATCACGGTTAAAAAAACAGTACTTTTGACACACATGTTTTCGTTTGTTTCGATTGTCCAAAGGTGCCTATGCAACCGTACAGGTATCTAGATCGTTTCGTACGCGTGATAGAAATTCACATTGAAATCAATTGAAATTTATATCACGGTTAAAAAAACAGTATTTTTGACACACGTTTTCATTTGTTTCAATTGTCCAAAGGCGCCTATGCAACCGTACAGGTATCTAGATCGTTTCGTACGCGTGATAGAAACTTATATTGAAATCAATTGAAATTTATATCACGGTTAAAAAAACAGTATTTTTAAAAAACCACTTTATGTTTGTTTTTATCAAATTTTCCGGTACTTTTTTTTTAGCATTTGGATGTTGTACGCCATCTTTTCTCTGGCATACCCGGGGACACGTCCCTACTCTTGCCATATATCCTCATACGGTTTGTTCTAACTCCTCTCATGATTTCGATCCTCTTTGGGAAAAAAAATATTTTTTTTCCGGTACGAAATCGAAAACGTGTCGTCTCAACACACATCAATCGTGTGCGATTTAATGTCGTCGTTCGTCTCGGTGTACGTGCAACCAAATATACATATTGTGTGTGTGTGTAAAGTGAGTACGTATGTATGTATATGTGTATAAGGTGAGTATGTGTGTGTGTATATATAAGATGTGTGTGTGTGTGTATAAAATGAGTGTATGTGTGTATACATGAATTTTTCCCTGACGACTACAAACACAAAAGATTGAAGAACATCAAGATAAGAAGACACATAACGAGCTACGGGGGCATGCTATATGTCCCTAGGCGCGTTGAACATACGAAGAATCGACATTAAAAGAAGACAAAATACACTAAAATTGACAAAAAAAAAAAAAAAACTGTATACATGAACGAATAATGCAAGGGCAAGTACCGATCTCTCGCAGAACCGAGTTCCAAATAAAAAAAATGTCAAATAAAATCCGTCTACACGAATATCGAGAGAAAGAACGCAAAACTAAACACCAATCTATCAATATATATATATATATATATATATATATATATATATATATATATATATATATATATATATAAATTAAAAAATAAACTAATTGCATATAAATAAATACTGTATATCATTGAAACAGAGACCTCCTCACCATGGGGAACGCGTGTGATTTTTTCCCCATCTGTGCTCTAGCTATTTTTTTTTTTTGTAAAAAAAATGGGTAAAAAAGAAACCGCACACATACATTCAACAAAGATTATTTGTGACGTATCGTCTAGTATATAAGTCAAATAAATGAAATCAATTTAATCAAATATATATATATATATATATATATATATATATATATATATATAAATAATTGATTAACAATCATACATAGGGTGTTGTTGTTGTTGTTGTTGTCTTTTTTAAACAAAGATTGATATTTTAAACAAATATATATATATATATCAGAGAAATGAAAATGTATTATAAAACGCATACAATGTAACCTAAACGCATCAAATTACGATTGTGAGTTTCAGATGTTGGATATATTTCAATAAATGTTGATATTTTCGATGAAATGCGCGTTTTGATTTTTGTGTACCAAATTAACCAAACTTTCAATGACAGGCACGTGCGGAGAATTACAGGAATATCGAGCCGATACAGGATTAATTAACACAAAACCTGCCACGAGGGGTCAAATGACCCTTTTTAAGGGGTAACACCACTGTAATCGCGAAAAAAAAAGTTTTTTTTTGGGAATTTTTTTTTGAATGGAAAGGAAAGTTGGAAAGAAAAAAAATATTTTGATACGTTATTGATCTAACATTATACTATATTGACTAAAAATATAAAGTAAAAAAAATACAAAATGGCTGATTTAGAGCCAATAATTCGAGGCTCCTTTCATCGGAAGCGCTCCTCGGCACGCAGCATAATTGTCGCACACTTGAACTTGGAACAAAAAAAAAAATAATCCACTTATTCTCGATGTCAATAGCTAGTGAATCATGTAGGGGATTTGGAAAATATTGATTTTTGTAAATTTGGCAGCGGATTGAAAAAAAAAATTTCAATTTTCATTAAAAAAGGCACGTTTTTGTTTATAAAAATTGTTTAAATCGATTTATTAAAAATCCCCTACGCGATTCACTGCGAAATATAATTAAAAAATCATGATTAAAATTTCAAATCGATTGGAAAAAAACTGTTTAAGTTATGCTGCGTGCCCGTTGAGAAAAAGTCGTTTCGAGAAAAATCAATTTCACGTTTCGATCGGCCGAAGACGGCAGCTATAAGTCCCGAAATTTCAAAAGGATTTTTTTTTTTTCAGAATGAAACCTTTTGTATTATATTCTAAAAGGTTCAAAGTATATTTTAAGCCGATAAAAAAAAATTGATTTTTTGAAATTTCTACAGTGGAGTTACCCCTTAAATGAATAAAAATCGACAGGAATGAATAATTAATTGAACTGCGCGCGGTTTTTCGAACTCGTCTCGCTGGAAATACAGCTACACTGGACCAAAACCGATCGGATTTATTCGTTTAATTGCATTAAATAAATGTTAATTAATGATAAATGTCAAATAATTAAATTAAATAAATGTTAATTAATATTTTAAGATGATTAACTAAGTATTTCGATAGCCGATTGTACTATTTTAAGTAAATAAATTAATTCTTTTCACAGATAAAAATCGTTGAACAGCGACCGCCATTTTGACTGACTACTTAAATAATCAAAATTTTAATTAATTTTCTGATTAATCCGCTTTATTAATTAATTATTTACAGAAAATATCTTTAATCCGTGATTATTTCAATTCGGTTTTCTCGAAAATGATTAAAATGATACTCCGGTACTTAACCAAAAAAAAAAATGATTATAAAAACTGAATCGTTTCTAATTAAACTTTATCAGATAATAAATAACGAAATTAATTAATTTGATAAAACGATTCGAGTATATTTTTATTATTATTATTATTAGATAATACACTTGGCAGCAATAATCGAATATAATGAGGTTATGTACAGATAACCGAATTGACATTTCTGATAAGAGGCCTATCTTTCAAGTATAGGGGATTATTTTAAGAAGAGATTTAATTGAATACGTTCGTATGACACTTATCACTGATCGAGATCGTTATCGAAGTCCACCCCGTTCACTCGGATTGCTTTTACGATAACTGAAAACCACACTCACCGGTTGAAATATATTCGAACGCATTCTCCGGCATGACAGATAATGCTAGACGCTTAGAAACCAATCAATAAAAAATATTTATATAAATAATTTTTAATAAAACAGATAGCGTAAATAAAAACTTACAACTTGAATCGATTAGAGCGGCATTAGAAACATTCAAAACACTGAATCGATAAAATTAAATAACACGACACTTGTCCGTCTTATAGTTTTCAAGACGAGTACGAAAAATCAACCTTACGATGAGAAGAAAACGAGTATTAAAATAAAACAAGTGTCCGATAGTTGCTTACCGTCCGTCCTCGAGTGACGGATGTATTATTTCGTACGTCGTTCGGATTTTAAAACGAGGAACAATAACCGATGATTTACTCGTGACAGGAAAACTTACACGACGTTTCAAATTCGTCTCACTTTTCAAACGTTTATCTATCGTAGATCTAATCGTGTTTTTCCCGGAATCTTTATCGACTCGAGTATCTTCTAAGGTACATTCAGAACAATCGGATTATTTCAAGTACTTCTACTCGAGATAACCGTGTTATCACCTCGTGCGTGGTTATAAAGCATCTACGAGACGTACTCGATTCCATTGTCGATCGTGTAAGGTAAGCCCGCTTTCGGATTTCCATCCGCCGGTCAGACGTTTATCGTTCTCTGCTCGTAGATGTTATTCAGAATCTTACTGCTCACCGTGCTGGCGTTCGCGGTCTCCGTGCCCGGATCGGAGAACGAGCCGTACGGAGAGCTCGCGAAACCGTGCGAACCGGAGAAGTGCAAGCTGCCGAACTGCCGTTGCTTCGATGCCGAGCCGCCGGGAAACATCACTCTCGAGAAGACGCCGCAGGTACGTCGAGACTCGACCGGTCGCTGGACCCGGACTGACCGGTCTCCGATTTTTCCAGATGGTGCTGTTGACGTTCGACGATGCAGTCCAGGCGATCAATTACGAGTTCTACGACGAGGCGTTCACCGGCAGGAAGAATCCGGACGGGTGTCCGATCGGTTCCACGTACTTCGTCGCGCACGAATACACCAACTACGAGAGGGTATTTATCCGACGGTTCTCGTCCGTGCCGTCTCAGTTACCGTCTGTGATCGTAGGTCCACATGCTGTACTCCAAAGGGCACGAGATAGCTCTCCATTCGATCACACACGAAAGTAACCTGAGCTACTGGAAGGAGGCGTCGTTGGAACGGCTCAAGCAGGAATTCGTCGACGAACGTGAACTGCTGGCACACTTCGCCAACATCCCGAAAGAAGCGATCAAAGGAATACGGATGCCGTTCTTGCAAATGTCCGGTGAGTGTTCCGAACAGGATTCCCCGTGCACCGGTACTGACTATCTTTCCGTACGGCCAGGCAACACGAGTTTCGAAACGTTGAACAAGAACGGCTTCGAGTACGACTGCTCGTGGCCGACGAGGAAGTACATGGACAGCCCGATATGGTCGTACACGCTCGACTACGAGAGCGGCCAGGACTGCCAGATCCCTCCGTGCCCGAACGAGTCTTTCCCCGGCACGTGGGTCATCCCGATGGTCGACTGGGCCGACAACAGCGGCGAGCCGTGCGCGATGGTCGACGCGTGCCAGGACATGTGAGTCGCGTGAAAACTCCCCGATACGTACTTTTCGAATTCTCCCTCTCCGACTCTTCCGTACAGCGAACAGACCGTCGACGGCTACTACAGCTTCATGTACGATAACTTCTGGAGGCACTACAACACGACGCGGGCGCCGGTAGGATTCTTCGTGCACGCGGCGTGGTTCTCGAAGAACAGCATCCACTTCGAGGCGTACAAGAGATTCTTAGACTACCTCGGGACGATCAAGGATGTCTACATCGTACGGTCAATTCGCCGGGGACGTAGCGAGGAATATGAGATTTGACCTTCGTGTTTTACAGGTCACGCTCGATCGTATGTTGCAATGGGTCCGAAATCCGTCGCCGGTCGGTAACCTGACGACGTCTTGGCCGAAATGTCAACCGACTTTCGAACCGAGCTGCAGCAACATCACTTGCTATTTGAAGAAGGGCGTGGAAGAACGGGTGATGACTCAGTGCAGCACGTGCCCGAGAGTGTACCCTTGGCTCGGGAACCCGCTGGGCAAATAACGATACTCTCTTATGATTTGTAAACGAAATAAAACGATATCAAATAAAAATAACCTCTTGTCGGAACGATTTTTCCTTCACCGTTTACTTTAAACTCGCAGCAAATTCACTTCGACGCAGATTAATCATCACAGACGGTTTATCTTATTCGTCGTAGATTATATTTCGAATCGTTAATTTAATAATTAACGATTTAAAAATCATTAACAATCGTTTAGTATAGATGTCAACGTGCGTGAGAGAGAGAGACGATCGAACGTGCATGCAGTCGGAGAGAGACGGACCGATTGTCCGAGTTGCCATTTTGTCGACAGATCCCTTTGTTACGAGTTTTGAATTCAAAATGTGGCGGGATTTTGTAAATTTTTCTCACGCTGACAATTATAGGAGAAAAACTAGGGTTAAGAAACTTACATTTAGAATAACGTAAATATGTTGTTAATCTGTGTTTCCGTAATAAAGATCAAACCTAAAAAGAAGAGTTTTTTTCACAACAGGATCAAATCATAACAGACGCAACGCCGTTCTTTCGAAAAACATTTATTTAGTCCGCCGCCTCCGCTCGTACATTTAAAAAAACACACGCCGCTCGCGCACCGCGCAGAGTCCGATATATTAAAACTTTAAAAAAGAAAAAACGACGTACGACGCCGGACGGCAACGGCCGACACGCGACGAGAATCCTTAACCTACGCACGATCACGCCTAACCTAAACGACAGTCCGTTCAGTCCGCCGGCCGTCCGGCATCACTGGTGCTCCTGCGCCTCGACGATCAGCATTATCGACTGCTGCGGGGATTCGGTCTGGACGCCGCGGACGCACTCGACCTGGTGCGCGCCCCAGTCCTTGCGCTGGCAGAACGTCGAGCAGTACGGCGTCCTCCTGCACAGCGAGCACTCGGCGAGCGCCTCGCGGTTGCAGTTCGCGCACTTCTTTTGGTTCGACGCGTCCGCGTCGATCGTCGCCGGCTGGAGGGTCGAGTCGGCGCCGGCGGTGCTCGCCGTACCGTCCGGCTGCAGCGCCGCGACCTGAAACCGATACGGGGAGGGTATGTATGCGGCTGTAGCGTCGCGCACTTCCCGAGAACACGGATCGGATACGTAGATGATATCTCTGACAGTATTCGATACGAAAAAGAGGAATTTTACGGAATTCTTAGAAATAATAAACAACAAAACGTATCACACGCGAAGACGGATATAAAAACGGGCCAAGAAAACAAAAATGACATATACAATCGACCTAACCTAAAAAAATCTCTCCGATATCGAAAAAAATCTAGAATTTATCGAACGAATCGCAAAAAAACAACACGGCTGTAAAAACGGACACCTACCTGCGCTTCTACACGCGCGGCGAGTACGGCGGCGTCCCGGTCGCGCTGGTGCCGCTCGATCTGCCGCGCGCACAGCTCTCTCGCCTCGTCTATCCCTCGTCGGAACTCTCCGGCGAGCCGGACGAGCGTCGCGTGTATTTCGTCGAGACGACGGAGCGCTAGTGTCGGATCCGACGGCTGCGACTGTTCCATCAACTGATAATCGGCCGGGTCGAGTCCCTCGGCTATACTCTGTGACAAAAATCACTCGTTCCAGTGACACGATAATAAAATAAGAAAAATCACGATACGCGTCGCCACGTAGCTCTCATACCGGGCTTTCCGATCACGTCGCGTACGGAACTCTGCCGCTACGGACGGCTCCACGTACGCGTCAAACCTTTTACTACGTAATCATCGAGACCGGGGCGACGCGTACGTCCGTAACTCACCTCCCAAGCTTCCGCTTTCGGCATCGACCCGCCGACGTCGTTACTGTCGTCTCCGCTCCCGCCTTCGCTCCGTTTCGATTTCCCTCCGACGTGTCCGTCGTCGAGATGTTTCCGGCTTCTCCGTTTGTACGGCGTGAACAGCCGGACCGGTCCGGTCGCCGAATCGTCGTCGCAGCACGCGGCGCACGTGCAGCTCGTCGCGTGCGGAGACAAAATCCCCTCGTCTATCAGAGTCTGCAGGCTCCGTCCGCCGAACCGTATGCTCCTCTTCCAGTCTTTGCTCGACGCACGGCCGCACAGCGCTTCGAATTCGCTCGGCGTGTACCACGACATGCCTAGCTTGACGCACCGGCCGCGTCCGCCGGACCCGAACCTCGACTTGTGCAGCTCGGCCGACGTGTTCTTGCACCGGACCGGCAGCACCGGCAGGCCGGCCGCCTCGCTCCACGAGCCTGCGCTCGGCACGGGCGTCGCGCTGCCGGTCACGCTCGCCTGCACGTCGTCCTGCTGCTGTATGACGATGTGCGTCGCCTTCAGCTCGCCGGTCGCCGAGTCGTTCGAGATGTACCCGTTGTTGTCGACGCACAGCATCGGCTTGAAGTGCGACAGCTGCTCCTGCGTGATCACGTTGAACGTGCTCGTGATCAGCGAGCCGACCGGGAGGCTGACGGGCACGCCGGCCGACGCGTGCCCGCGGCCGACGATGTCCGTCGCCGTCGTCCTCTGGTGACCGTTCTCCTGTCCGCCGCCACCATTATCGTCGCCATTGATCGCGTCGTGTTCGCTCGCTAGCTGTTCGGCTTCGGACATGTCCGGCATGACGACACCGTCCGATGTAGACGCGTCCATCGTCGTATCGAGACACAACTGTCGGATGCTAGTCAGTTTGGCGACGGGGCTCGAACGGGCGCAATTGATCGACGGGCCGCTGTAAACGGCGTAACGTACACACGCGAGTATCTATTAATCAATGCTACGGCGGTCTCCTCGCGAGACGACATATTATTTCTTCTTATTGTTTTACGGGATGCGCGGCGGACGCGTGCGCATGCGACAGACGCGCGCGCCAAATTCGAATCGCGTACGACGACCGCCCACATCTCCCTCGAACGAACAAACAAACACATTCAAAACTCTCCGAATTAACGATTCACACGTACACACGCACATATAAACATAAATAATTTCCATTAAAACGATATCCGGACGACACGTACGACGAAACGTTCGTATCTATTCGACGTTGACGTCAGACGTTTCGCAATGCGTATAGAACTCTATGCTACGTCCGATTAATCTCTTATCGCTTCTTTTCGATTAAAGAAAATACTACGGAACAATAACCGATTGATATATCAACTCGTTTCGGAACCGTACTCGAGCGCCCGGAGAGATTCGACCCGATCGTCCGGAAATAAATCGACGCCGTCACGTCTAGACACCCGCACGAATAGAAGACTATAGTCAGATTCTATTTGTAATCCGTCAAAATAACAGCAATAAATTCATTGGTTTTTTCCCGTTCGAAATCCGTTTATTTCCTTTCGTTTCTTCGATACAAATGTACTGATACGTCGTACGTCCTCGATCGCAGCGATACACGCACGGAAATAGTATAAATGTCGTAAAAGAAATCCGTTTGACATTTTCGCAGTGACACCCATCGGAAAAATGAACCGTTTTCTGTTATACCTGTTAATTATATTCCTGCCTACGTGCTTTACTCGAATACACAAGCTCGAGATCAGGGTGAGTACGCGGCGGTCACGAGCCTTTCCCGGTATCGTTTAGAATCGTTCCGGACAGTCGTGTGTTGTTTCAGAACGATGCGAGGCGGTACATCGCGCTCAGCACGTTCGGGTTCTACAAGGGAGGCATACTCGACGTCAAGCTGAAGAATTTCTGCGTGCGTCCGGAAGACGAGGACGGGAAAGTGAGTACCGTACGGCCGGTCGGTCGGTCGATCGACGTAAACGTACGTTCTCGTTTCAGTACGGATTCACGCTCGATTGCACGACGAACGACGCGATGAACCCGTACCTCGACAGCCACAAGGAGAAGTGCCTGCTGGAGAACCGTAGGACCGACGACCACGACGCGGCCGTCATCTACTTCACGATCGATTTCAAGAAACTAGAGTGAGTCGCCGTGAATCGATGTAAAACCGTCCGTTGTACACAAACTTTTTCCAGACTCGACGTGAACTGCAGCCAGGACTTGCAGCAGATCCATATTTATAAGAACCAGTCGAACATACCGGTGATCCGAGCGAAACGGAACTCGTTGAAGAAAGTCAGCGACACGTCGCTGTTCGTGCAGAGACGGCGGAAGAGGGATTCGCCTAAACGTGGTAAGCGGGCACGTCAGGTACGTACGAATAGACCGATTGAAACCGGTGGTTTTTAGTTCCGGTCGACGATGACGGAACCGACGACGGG
Organism: Neoneuromus ignobilis; assembly: GCA_029203775.1. NCBI lineage: Eukaryota > Metazoa > Arthropoda > Insecta > Megaloptera > Corydalidae > Neoneuromus > Neoneuromus ignobilis. The sequence continues at coordinate 1,132,931 of CP092098.1, forward strand.
CAGATCCTCGGAGGACCGTGTTCTCAACAGCAGCTGAAGATGACGTACAGACACGCCGACGGGTTCAACTGTTACGACGCGAACGTAAGTCGGGTCTCGAAACCGTACGTACGTACGTAAAAATCATATACGTCGTTTTACAGTTCGTCATGTACGTCGCGAGCGAAGCGGAGGAAGGTCTTTATAACCTATATTTCCACAACTGTCCCAACTACGTCAAATTCGTTCCGTCGAATTTCGATGTGAGTCGAATCGATCGTTTTTCAATCCGTACGTATCCGCTAACCGTGTTTTGTGTGGCCAGATGGAGATCGAAGAGAGAAACACCGGTAATTATCTATCGGCCGGCGAGATGCCGTTACCGGCGCTCTACACGATGATGGCCCTGCTGTTCTTCCTGTCCGGCTGCTTCTGGGTGTTCATACTTCAGAAGAGCAGGTATCGTACGTCCGGTAGACGCCGACCGGCACGGTCCGTTCAATACGATTTGATTTCAGCCATCCGGTATTCAAGATTCATTACCTCATGGCCGTCCTCGTCTACCTGAAATCTCTCTCGCTGCTGTTTCACGGGATCAATTACCATTTCATCGAGACCAAAGGCGAGCACGTCGCGGCGTGGGCGATACTCTATTACATAGCGCACTTGTAAGTCTTCGATTAATTACGGTTATCGATTAATCGATCGCTCGTATTATCCGTCGGTCGTGCTTTTCTGAAAATACAGGTTGAAGGGAGCCGTCCTGTTCATTACGATCGTGTTGATAGGCACCGGGTGGACGTTCATCAAGCACATCCTCGCCGACAAGGACAAGAAACTTTTCATGATCGTTATTCCGTTACAGGTGAGTGACGTTGCACGGTATTGTCGTAGATTACGTACGAGGATGTTTGTTTTTAGGTTTTGGCGAATGTCGCGAAGATAATAATCGCCGAGAGCGAGGAAGGGAGCATCAAACATAAATTATGGGGAGACATTTTCACGTTCGTCGATCTGCTCTGCTGCGGAGCCATCCTGTTCCCCGTCGTGTGGTAAACGGTCGCGTACGTACCGATCCCGACTAGGTGTCACGTATACGTGCTTTCAGGTCGATCCGGCATCTCCAGGAAGCGTCGCAGACCGACGGAAAAGCCGCGATCAACCTACGAAAACTGAAACTGTTCCGACACTTCTACATAATGATCGTCTGTTACATTTACTTCACGAGGATCATCGTTTACTTGTTGAAGGTACGTCTCTCCGAACTCTCTCGGGCACGACGATCCGACCTCTCGTCCGTTACAGATAACCGTCCCGTTCCAATACGAGTGGCTCGACGAGATGTTCCGCGAGATGGCGACGTACGTGTTCTTCGTGCTGACCGGGTACAAGTTCCGGCCGGCGTCGGCCAACCCGTACTTCATGTTGAACTTCGACGACGACGACGACGAGGAGATAGACATAGTGTAAGTGAGATCGGTCGCTCTGTACGTTCGCGTCTGATCTGCGGGTTGTTTCGTCCAGGATAACCGAATCGGGGGTCACGGAAGGGCTGACGAAACTGACTCCGAGAAACGCCGCCAACTCGTCGTCTATCCTCAAAGCGACGGACGAGGAGAAAGATAGCCTGATCGGCAAACACGAGAGGAGCCACGAGTACGACTGAACGGACGGATATATTCGTTAAAAATGTTAATGTATTTACCGCTTTTTGTGCGGACCAATAAAGTCTCTCTTAGATCTTTTATAATTTTTTATTTTATTTCGGAAGGAGAGGAAAAAAATGTATAGAATGACAAGTATAGGTTATGTTTTTTTTTTATTATTATTTTATTTCGTTTCGAAAGAAGGAAGACGTTTGATAAAATGACAAATTATTTATATATATATATTTTATATCGTTTCGAAAGAAGTATGAAAAGGTTTAATAAAATGACAAGTACAGGTTATGTTTTTTTTTCAACTACGTTTTTATAATCTGAAATACAATATATATCAAAAAATTTTACAAAATATAAAACGTAACACAGAAAAGACTAATCCGAATACAATCGTATATCGAAAAGAATCTACGAAATATAAATTACATGGAAAAATACGTTAGCGTTGTCTTGCGCACAAATTAGTCGTTATATATAAAAGATTCTAGCTACGGAAAATACGCCGAAATGCAAATACAACCTAAACACAAACACACGGCGGCGATCGGACGATCATCCGGACGGAGTCGGGTCGTCCGTCGACGCTCCGGTCTTGAAACGAGATTACGCCGGTTTCTACGTCACAGACAAACAAAACGTGCGTTAGAAATGTTAGTGACGGGCTTACGTACGGTTTTATATCTCGAGATGGTCGCGGTTGAACTCCCAAACGTCATAGTCATCGACGTTCTGTGACCGAATCGATATATAGGAGAATATAATACAATAAAAACATAAGGTAAAGACAAATCCTAACCTAACATAACGATAAATCGATTTAGTTTATTTGGAAAGGCGATAAAATCGGTCATGACGATCGATTCGTGTTAAATATTGAATAGCCGTACCTGAGATTCGCTTATAGACGGCCGGGGCTGCTCGGCCGGTTTGTTCGGTTGCTGTACGTCGTTGTGCTGTGGCAAGTTCTGGAAAAACGGTGCATGACAGTGTCCGGTTTCGGTTAATTACCGTAAAAACACTAACCTCGTTCGCTTGTTGCGCCGGGTGTTGTTTCTGGATTTCATTTTGGTGGCCGGTTTGAGGGATTTGTACTGAATTCATCTGTCCCGGTCCCGGGTGGACTTGAGTCAAGTGGACTTGTCCCGGATGGACTTGCTGCGGATGGGCTTGTTGCGGATGAACTTGCCCCGGATGAACTTGCCCCGGATGGACTTGACCCGGGTGAACTTGTCCGGAATGCATTTGCCCCGGTTGCACTTGGTTCAAATTCATATTCTGGCCGCGGTTCATATTTTCCGAATGTACTTGAGCTTGCGGCACTTGACCGGGATACGCCGGCGCGTGCGGATGCTGCGGCACGGCGTTAGGATGGTAGTTAGACGGAGGCTGCCGGTGCTGGTCGTAGCCCGGAGGCGGCATCTGGCCCTGGTGCGGCGGGAACTGTCACATAAAACGATTCGAATGTACCGTCGTCCGTACCCGCACGCCATCGCAAACGAGATCATGCGTTCTAACGTGGACTCTAACGGAAAACGAAAAGAACGAAATACGTGGTGACTTACCTGTCCCTGATGGGGCGGGTATTGTGGATGAGGCATGCCTGGGTGCGGTGGTAACTGCATGCAAAACACAAACGAGCCTATTAATTAGTTTAATCGAAAGCGCCGTAACGGAATCGCCTACGCCGCCGGCCGGAACCTGTCGCTACGTTACGGGGAGAGAAACTACGTTTCGCCGGCTCTCGTCGGACGAGAACGCGAACGAAAAATCGAAAAACACAGGCGCGTACGTACGCTCGGGGTCGGTCTTACCATTCCCTGCGCGACGAGCCGTTCGATCTCTTGCATCCGTCTCCGTTCGAATTCCTGGTACTCCTCGTGCGTGTACATCTGTTGCTGGTCGAGCGTCTCCCAGCCGGGGTCTTGGTTGAAGTCGGGCCGGCGGGTCTGGTCGAGGAATTCCTGAAAACTACGGAGAAGGTACGAGAAATTATCATAACCTGAAAACTGACAGATCGTTTTCAGGTTACGATGATTTTTCGTGCGATCGTCTTCACCTGATCAGCCGGTCGTGGTTCGTGTCGGCCTCTCCGAACACGTGCTCGCGCATCCGTTCCATCTCCTCGGCTCGTTCGCGCATGTCGTCCTCGGGCATGCCGCTCTGGTACAGTTTGTCGAGCTCTTTCAGGAACAACGCCTTGACCTCGTTCTCGTCCCACACGCCGTTACCGTCGAGATCTGCACGTCGTTACGGTTCGATCGTAATTTATATACACTACGTGACATCTCGTACGTACCGTGAAGCATGAAGAACGTTTTCGGATCGAAGTCCTGACTGTCCATGTGGTCCTGTTTCTCCCACACTTCCTCGAGCTGTTTCTTACTCCCCGGATGATGGAGCTGTACGAAAAACGCATGAGTTTCGGATTCAACAGTCGGACGGATCCGTTCTCACCGGCTCGTGCTTGTTGTGTTTCACCTGCTGCTCGTTGAACATCTTCTCCATCTCGACGCGCTGCGCGTCGTCCAACGACTTCAACTTCTGCTGCTTCTCGAACTCCTTCTGCAGCTCGTACTGCTTGAACTCGTCGCGGCGTTTCCGATCGGCCTCGGCGAGATCCTGCGACGTCTTCGCTATCAGCTTCTTGAGATCCTCGATCTCGAACGTGTGCGGGTTCGCGTGGTCGAGGTGCTCCTTGTCGACGCCGTTCGCCGGGACGATCTTCAGGTGCTCGGTGTCGAGCCCGTTCTCGAGATCGTGTTTCTTCGACGCGAGGTGCCGGAGACGTTCGAGCTCGGCGCGCTTGATCTCGTCGAGCCGCGAACGGACACGGTGGGACACGTACTCGAGCTCGTGGGCGATCTTGCCGGTCTGAGAGACGTATCGACGTACGGACGGATAACGAAACACGTGTACTATTCGGACTCACCCTGATATCGGCGTCTTCGGCCTTCTCGAGCTTCTGTCTGAACTCCGGATCGCTCTCGAGCGCGTTCACGACCTCTTTGAGATAACGGCTATACTCCATGTAGTCGGTCTAAACAGAAATCAAACGGACGTTACTACAATCACAACGATTTGATTTGCAATTTATATTTACGAGGTCTTCCTGAGGATTCGTGTCGATTTTGTTCTCATCGTTCTCGATGTTTTCTTTTTGTTCCTTGACAGGCGGTGCCGATATCCGGTGCATCGACAACACGCCGACCATCAGTAATAAAACGAAACGTTTCATGATCGGTTCGATTATCTACGACAAACGAAACACACTTATGTACACGAAACGAATATTTTTCTATAATCTGATATGTTTTTGAGGTTAGACACGTCATCCGTAACGTTGTACACAAAACGAGTGATAATAAAGCTGAAAGCCGTTCTACCTCATCAAATCAGATCCCCTATCGCTGTATTTGTGTCGAACGAACGTTCCTTCCTAATTAATCGTCCGTATACGAGTGTCTTGCGTTTAACAGGTGCGCCTTTATTGTTATTACCGAGTTGACTTTCACTGACGTGTGCTTCGATTACTGCTCGAAGAGCAGTGCGAAGGGGCATACGGGTTTTTTCTGCTGGATCGTAAAAACTAGATCGAAAACGTAATTCGGATACGCAATAAAAATATATGTTTCGTTTCGAAATTCGATCGTATGATGTTATTTTTTTATGGAGCAATCCCCAATGAATACTTAAGACGTAATTTGATAATCGTTTCGAATGAATACCACGTAAATTAGTTTTTTTTCTTCCGAAACGGACCATTCTTTTTGAGAATCTCACGAAGTTCTCTGTTATCATTGTTGTTAGTTTCGAACGAATACGACTTAAGAATTTAAATAAATGTACTATAGATTGAAGAGTACGCATCGAGTAATTATTTCGTTATGAAATGATATTTTATTGTAGGATATTCTGTTCTTCAAAATCGTGGAATTATCTCTGTTATCGATATTAATTTTATTCAGCATCGATTACATTTGAAATCATTCATTAATAATAACCATTGTTTAGTTGATTTTCAGTGTGAGTAAGACAGAGAGATCGGCCGAGACTGTAGTTAAAGAGAGACGGAAACGCCGTTGATACATTAATGTCTTTTTTAATTCAATAAATGTTCTTATTTGCTGTTAATTGAATAAATTATAATAAAATAAATAATTCGTTGTGATTCATTTAAGGGGCTGTATAAGATCGTGTAAAATTTTAAGTTTTTCAAGCACGGACAGCAAGTATACTTAGTCGAGATACGAACCAACATGTGTATATCATATGAATTATTTGGAAATAATACTTATTTTTTTATATAATCTAACAAGTTTGTTCAATTAACAATGGAAATATGTAAAAAATACCTGGAGATTTAATAAAGCTTCAAACGGGGATATTACAACAGTTGTCTTTGTTTTGAAACGAAAACCGGATTATATAAAAGCATCGTTTGTAAACGATATGTATTTGGTGTATATATTATAACAAATTTAGAAACTATTGAAAATTAAATATGATTTTAAATATAATTAGACAAGGTCTAACCGGTAGGTATTATATGGATTATTTGTGAATTGTACATATATATCGGTTGTGTATGATCTAAGAAGTTAGACAGGACTAAAATATAACTTCAAATATTGATATTTCAATGATTTGTTTAGCCGAAATGAGAACCAAATTACACATATAACATGTATTTATTTGAAAATAATATTTGTGTTGTATATTATAACAAATCTTCTTAAACTAACATGAGAATATACAAGAAATTGCACCGAGAATTAAACTACTCAGACAGTGCCGTTCGAATCGTCTCAACCTCAACATTTCCTCTTCGTGCACGTCGCGTACGTCCCGAAAGAATTACACTGGCAGTCGTTACAGCCGTCGTCGTGCTTATACTTAGAACTCGGCATACAGTAACCGGTCTGCCCTTCCTTCCGACCTACCGGCAAACAAAACAAATCAGTCTCCTACCGCCAGCGACCGGTATCCGTCTCACCTCCGACATCCCTTTTAGGCCTGCACGCCGCGCGCGTGCACGCGGCGTTCCTACCGTCCGGTCCGCACGTGCAGCTGTTGCATCCGTCGTTCGCCGGGAAGCTGCTGTACGGTACGCAGTAGCCGACAGATCCGGGTACCTTGCCCGCCACGCGGTACGAGTGGCATACCGCCAGAGTGCATTCGGCGTCCGTGCCGTCGTCGTTGCACGTGCACGTGTTGCATCCGTCCTTGGCCGGAAACTGTTCGCCGGCTTCGCAGTACCCCGGTCGGCCGGGGTTGACCGTGTTCGGCGCGGTCGCGCAGTCGACCGTGCAGGCGGCGTTCTTGCCGTCCGGCTCGCACACGCAGTAATTGCAGCCGTCGACGTCCGGGAATAACGAACCGGGGACGCAGTAGCCGTCGTGGCCGGGTAGCACATCGATTTTATTCGGAACCAAATACGGTTGGTTTGTATTTCTTCCTGTATACAAAAACATACCATTATATATATATGTGTATATAAAATTTTAATACTACATTTTATCAAAATAAACTATTGAACTTTTAACCTAGTGATATAGAATGAACAAAGGTTAGTTGAAAATTCCAGACCAAATGATATAATTAATTCATTAATGGCAGGTCAAACATTTAGAAAACTATTCATGAGCTGATAGAACGACAAAAGATTCTAATAGCATGAAATATATTGTTACCGGGTGAGAAAACTTTTCAAAAACACCATTCAATTCAAGTTAGAAATATTTCTACGTGCATCTACCTGTTATATATATATATATATAAATTTATATATAAAAAAAGTTACCGTTTACTATTTCGGGTATCGAACCGAATACAATCGCGACACACATTAATGTAACAACAAAACGTCTCATTGTTGAAAACTTGACCGATGAGAAACCGTACAGATTTTTTTGTTCCGCTCTGGTCGAACGACGCAGCTTATCTGTGTTTTTTTCGATCCATCGTTTCCGTACCTCGAAAAAAAAACACCATAAAAACCTTGATGAGCGGCGTTAGGATGTATCGCGGCACACATTCCACATGAATATTTAATTTCCTCGCATGTTTCATGTATGAGGAGTTGCGTGCAATAAGTCTTACACCTCGACGTTTCGTGAATGATTGAAAAGAATTCAGCGGAAAATCCGATCGGGGCTACTCTTGAATAACATTAAATTAATTTCCGGTAATTAAAAGATTAGAATCTTTATTAGAATTTCAAATAAATTCGAAAATAATGTAAACAGAAATACACATAACCTCAATGACCTTGAACGACAAGGTTGTTTACTAGCTGTCGAAGATCGAAATTAATTTGATTTATTAACGCCTGCAGGCGAAATAACAACAATTTACAAGAAACCGGTATCGGAATCGTCGTAGCAGATACACGGAATAGAGAAGATCATGTTAAGAGTGACTCGAATCGATTTATACATTTGGAACGAAACTTTCCGTGACAATACAGAATTATAACATTCAATCATATAGATTTTAATGCAATGTATCTGTACCGATTGATTTCTAATTTCGTTTTTCTTTACATGTACCGGTTATGTGTACGGCATCGGCAGTAACATCTTCCGACTGTCATCTTCTGAGCGTAGTATAAACATCAAAAGATAGATAAGAAGACGATCGGTCGGTCGGCGGTGATTTCGAGGGATCGTCAAGCCGTCAGCGGTAGCTGCATCCACGGCATCACGGTGAAGAACGATTCTCATCTGTAAACAATTCATCATGAACCAATAAATATATTCAAATTACTTTGTTGTATTTGTATACGACCGGAGAAATCAATTTTCAAATTAAAAAATGTACGAGTAATACAAAATACCTCTGTGTGTATTGTGTACGAATAAATACGTTTATATACACACGTGTGTTTATTAATTTCTAATCGTTTGAATGGATATCGGTTTTTTTCGATTACGGTTGTATTTGTATGAACGAGTGTATTTGTCCGGGTGAAAATCGATCACCGGTTCAAAAATAACTAGTACTGAGATTTTCGTATACGAGTGCAGTCATCGTGACATCGGATAGTCGCATCGACGTATTCGACTCGAAATAATATCGATTATGATTTATAGACGCGTGTGGGTCGATTAGTGTGAATATTTAAACAATTATCGACGTCGTTTTATCACAAAACCTTTAATTAAATCCGATATTTCATAACGTGATGCAAATTTGAATTCGGCCACGTGACCGGCCGATTCTGCGCAGTAGCGACCCGTAGTTACAAACGTCGTGTGTAAAAACAATTACGGCATTGCCCGGTTACATTTCATGAAATTCGTTTGTATTGTTGTTGTTACTGAATTGTTATTGCGTTTGAATGTTCACCGGCGGAACGAAGATGAAGACTAGTAGAAACAATATCGAGAAATACGTACGAGCGCGGCTCAGAAACTGTGTCGACGAAAAAGAGGTACATAACCGTCAATTTTCTCCCCGATCTTTCACGGCCAGGTCTCGTTTTCTATCGATCTTGTCGCCGTCGCACCGGGTTGTAAATATGTCTGTATTTCGTTCGTGCCCTTCGCCGGACGTTTGTCAACTCCGATCGGTCCCTGCCGGCCGTCATTCGATCGAAATACCATCGGCCACACGGACAGACAATACTAATTTCTTCACCCGTTTCCCGTTTTCCAGCGGAACCTCCACGGCTACCGCATAGCGAAGATGTACGCCGAGGTCGGCGAGTACGAGATCGCCAAAAAGTACGTATCGCTGTACCTGTCGGAGACGCCGTCGTCAGCGCAAGCGCACAAGCTGCTCGCGTCGTGCCTAGAGAACCTCGGCGACCGCGTCCAGGCGCTCAGATCGTACCAGACGTCGTTCGAGTTCGAACCCGACCAGAAAGAGATCCTCCTGAAAAGTGAGTGAGCGCGCATCTCCCGTAATCCCCGATTCTACCGTCCGTGTCCGATTACAGTCTGCGAGCTGATGTGCTCGGAGGACGTGCCTCTCGACCCGCGACGCGCCGAGTACTGGATCGAGAGGACGCAGAAACATTTCCCGAACAACCCGTTGCTGTTCGACCTCCGCGAACGGACGATCGTCGAGAACGGCGGGCGCAGCGACGGCTCGGACGACGTCGAACGGCTGCTCGCGTCCGAGTTGGAACGCAGGCCGACCGACACGGCGTTACGGATCCGGTATCTACGGCATCTCCTACACGCGAACAAGCTGTCGAGCGCGTACGAGCACGCACGGCAGGTCGAGAAGCTCGGGTCGGACGCGTTCGACGACGACATAGGATGGTGAGAGACGAGGAAGGGATCGGATCGGAGAGACGCGTGAATTTTCCGTTTCCGTTTCAGGTACGACACGGTCGCGAGCATGCTGACGAGATACGTACGCGAGAACGCGCCCGGAGAGTCTTCGGACGCCGATTTCTGGACGTTCGCGGTTTCCGTGCACGACCGGCTGACGGCGTTGACTCTCGCCGACGGGTCGCGCGCGTCGATGACGACGTGCGCGTCGAGGCTGTTCGAGCTCGACGCGGCCGTCGCGGCCGCCGTCGAGAAGACCGACTCGTTCGGATCGGTCGACCGGAGCCTGTTCTCGGAATTCACGAGGCACTACGGCGCCCAGATCTGTCTGCACGTCGCGACGTTCCTGCTGAAGAAGGCGAAGGGCATGAAGATGACGTACAGGGACGCGAAGAACGCGTGCGTGCCCCTCCTCGTGCTCGCCGCGGCGGCGGCGCCGCCCGATACGCACGCGCCGTGGCTGATAGACTGCTCGGAATCGGCGCGGAAGAAGACGGCGAGGTGGAAGGTGGACGCGTCGTACAGGTGCTCGCAGGCGGGACGCGTGCTGACGGCGTTGCTCGACGGAAACAAGACGAAGTTCTCCGATAAACTCGCGCAGGTATTTAACCAGTTCGTATTAGTATGCATGTCACCGGTCATCTCGCACGCCCTTCCCGGAAAACTCGTTTTTTTAGGTCAGGATTTTCGTGTGGACGGCCGTGCGGCAGAAATGTCACGTACGATATTATGTAATTTAGGTTATGACATTTACGTGTGATTTAGGTTATGTACGATATGCACGCACCGACATATAAAAATTGTGGTCGGAAGTATTTTTACGTATGCTACAGATAATTTCATTTTCAGCTATAGAGCCGTTAAGGGTCGAATTGTTTTATCGAAACAATATTTGTTGTATTTAAAATATACACACTTTCAGACGTTTGTCGTTTAGTTTTATATTTAATTACGGTCCGGTGGCACTCGGTTATGTTTTTTTATATGATTTTTGGACAATAATTCATCCCGAGTCATTTTCATCCATTCATTGTTTTATTTACATTTCTCATTGTTTATTTCCCATTCGAAATGTCAAAAAGTATTAAAAAAGTAATTCTTAACCCTCAAATATGGTGGTTGAATGCACACTGCCAGGTGTCGGTCATTTAATTTTATGTTATTTAAAGAGAAAAGATAAAATGGAATTATTTTTACCATAAAACTTTAACCGTACTCAAAAACAATTATTTATAGATCTGAAAGAGATTTTAAATATTTCAGTCCGTCCCTGGAAACCGTGTTTTGTGTCAAAATTATAATTCACCGATTTGAAAAACAAACTACCAGGTCGTCACCTCGAACGTTCGATTCGTAATGAAGCATTTTATCAATCTGCTCGTATCCTACCGGTTTTTTTTTCTCTTATTCGCAGCTGTGCGACGGCGATTGGCGCAGGAGGATCTTCGAAAAAATCTTCTCCGACCGCACGGTCTCGTCGTTCTCGGCCGGCTACTTCTGCAAGTGCCCGGATTTCGCCGACCCGAGACCCGTGATCCCGACGAAGCTCGAGCTGATCCGCTACGACTGGGACGCGCAGCTGCACGCCGTCAAGTCGTTGCACGACACGGTGTGGATCGCGCTCGACTCCGATCCCGGCGAGCTGAAGCTGACCGCCTTCCCCGGCCTCCAGTTCTCCGTCACGAACCTGTCGAACTGCGCGGCCGAGACGTTGAACGCGCTCGACGTCCGCACGTTCGTGTACGCGGCGACGTTCTGCGCCGAGGCGCGGCGGAGCCGCCGCACGTCGTACGCGGACGACCGGCCGGCCGTGTTCCCGGCATCGATCACCGAGCCGCTGTGCACGCCGGGACAACAAGAATGGTACGACGCCGTGTACAAAGTGTACGTGAACCGGTGCGGATCGGATTTCGGAGGCGTGCGGATGACGCTGACGAGGGGCATCGAGGTGCTGCGTTGCGTCGGGAACCACGGGATGAACGTCGAGCTGCTCGTGAAGATCGCGCGGTCGTTCGCCGCGTACGCCAAGAACCGCACGTCCGAGACCGAGAAGAAAGCCGTCGAAGAACGCGCCGCCCTGTTCTGGAGCAACGCGGTGCCCCTGCTCGAAAGACTGAACGCCGGCGGCGCCGTCAAATACGCGACGAACAAGTATAAGCTGTTCGAGTACGACGGCGCCGAATCGCACAGACACGAGATCGAAACGTGTCTCGAGGAAGGGAAGGTCTATCTGGCGCTACGGCTCAAAGAGAACCGCGAGTACGACCGAGCGCTCGAGCTGTTGAGCGACCTGCGCGGCCCGTACGCGAGTTTCCACTCGGCGAAAATCTACGAGATCCTCGCCGACGAGTCGCCGGAACGCGACTGCGAGACCGCGACATCGGAGACGAGGAGCCGTTACGTGACGATGCTGTCGAAGGCGCGGTCGTGTCTGTACGCGACGTTGGACCGGTTGAGAGCGCCGGCGACCGGCGGCCGAGATCATCCGCTCGACGCGGTCCTCGGCCAGGAGATCGAGGAGATCGAGTCGAGGCTCGCGCGGTACGAAACCGCCGACGGCGACGACCGGTACGGGTTCCGCGGCGTGTCGGACGCGTCGTCGGCGACCGACGGCACGCACGACCTCTCGTCGAGGCACGTGTCGAGGTGTCTGTTCGTCGGCAACGAGTCGACGAAGAGCAAACCGAAGTGCTACGGACAGTCGACGTCGTGCTCGCACTCGACGCCGTATAGAAACGCGGTCGAACAGCACGACGCGTTCGAGAGACGGACGGAAGCGAGGCCGAGTCCCGAACGGCTCGACGCTCAGCTCAGACGGATAACGGCGATGTTCTACGGCGTCGAGCAGAAGGTCGATCGGCTCGCGGTGCGGATCGACGAACGATTCGCGCGCGTCGACGAAGACGTCAAGGAGATCAAGAGAAACACTCAGGAGCTGAAGACGATGATCTCGGATAACAACGGACAGCTGGTGCAGAGCGTCACCGATCTGTGCAAGGAGCTCGAGGCGAAGCTGAAATCTACTACGCAGCTGAACGACGAGGATCTGTACGTGCTCGACGACGATTACGATTACGGAGCGTCGATCGCGACGGCTCAGACGTACGGACAGAACGCGTTGTACCCGACGAGGGCGGCGGCGGCCGCTCCGCTCGCGTACCACGCGCCGTCGATCTACCCGAACGTGTACGCCGGGATGTACGGCTACGCCGGTCTGCCGATGCCCGCGTTCGCCGAACCGGATTTCCGGGCCGTCGGCCAGAATCAACTGACGCCGAGGGCGCAGGGCCTCGGCCAGACGCAGAGTCTCGCGCAGGTGCTCCAGCCGAACCTGCTGCAGTCGGCGCAGATGACCGTCCAGTCGCAGCAGGTATTACAGCGACCGCTGCCGCTGTTGACGGCGCAGCAGCCGGCGTACGCTCTCGCGCAGCCGGCGGCCGTAGCGCCGAGCGCGAAATCCGTTCCGGTCAACGTGGTGATCACGGCTTCGGATCCGGTGCCGAGCACGGCCTCGATCACGATCAAACAGCCGGTGCTGTCGGTGACGATCCCGTCGCAGCATCTGAAAGCGAACGTTCCGAGGACACAGGCGACGGTCGTGCGAGAAAACACGACGACCGTCACGCACGTACCGTCGGCCGTCGACGCCGCGAAGACGCCGACACGCAGAGAACCGTTCGTCGCGAAGAGTTCTCCGTCGGTCGAAGAAGGACCGGTCTCGGAGACGTCGACGACGACTACTACGACGACGACGACCGGTACCGTACACAACTTCCAGATCCCGTTACCTCCGAGCAGCGGACTGTTCACGTTCGCGCCGTCGTTCACGAACGACGTGTCCAGGACGACGCTCGAAAAAGTCGAGAGTCCGGTCAAAGACGTTCCGGAGACGTACGAGGACGAGCACGATCCGTGTCCGGACTTCAAACCGATCATACCTTTACCGGACGAAGTCGAAGTGAAGACCGGAGAAGAAAGCGAGATCGTCTTGTACAAGGAACGCGCGAAACTCTATCGATACGTCGAGAAGGAATGGCGTGAACGGGGCGTCGGCGATTTGAAATTGTTGAAGAACGCCGTCACCGGTAAAGTGAGGCTGTTGATGCGCAGAGACCAAGTGCACAAGGTGAGTGGTCGACGATCGGTGTCGGAAGTTTGAGTTTTAATCCACGCTCGTTTCCAGATATGCGCGAATCACTTCTTGAGCCCGGACATGGAGTTGCAGCCGATGACGAACAGCGACCGCGCGTTCATCTGGGCCGCGAACGATTACGCCGACGAGGAGATGCGCGTCGAGAAGCTGTGCGTCCGTTTCAAGACGACCGAACAGGCCGAACGGTTCAAGAAACAGTTCGACTTCACCAAGTCGGTCGTCCCGCGGACGAAATCCTCCGACGCGGCTCCTCCGAGTCTCGGTCCGGTCGCGAGACCCTCTCCGAGCCCCTCGACGCAGAAACCGGAGAAGACGAATCCGCTCTCGTCGTTCAGTTTCGCTCCGTCGAAGTTCGTGACCGAGCGGCCGGACGATAAACCCGAGAAGAAGACGTCCGGGTCGACGTCTCCGACACCTCTACCGGATCTCGTCGACGTGAAGAGCGGCGGCGAGGACGAGAAGACCGTGTTCTCGGCACGTGCGAAGTTATCGAACTTCGATCCGGTCGAGAACCGGTGGAAGGACCGCGGCACCGGCTCGTTGAAGGTCCTCGTCTCCGGGATAGTACGGCTGCTCATGCAGGCCGAGAACGTCGTCCGGTTCGGAGAACGGACGACGAAGGTGTACTGTAATCACCGCGTCACGAAGACGATGGAGTTCGCGCGCGCCGCCGACGGTTCGGTGCGTTGGGCCGCGCACGATTACAGCGAGATGGAGATGAAACGCGAGTCGTTCAGAGCGGAGTTCTTGAACAACGACGACGTCCGACGGTTCCTCGACGCCGTGACGTCGGCGCAGAGCCGGATCGACTCGACCGGGTTCGTCGACGATTCGAAAAGCCGCGACGGAGAGAAAGAGGTGAAGAAAGAGAGCGTAGAGTCGAACCGGGTGCCGACGGCCAGTTGGGGCGGTCTGTTCAAGCCGAAGGTAGGATCGTGGGAGTGCAAGTCGTGTTACATCCGAAACGAAGCGAAAGACGACGCTTGCTGTGCCTGCGGAACGGAGAGAAACCCCGCCGCTGCCGAAGCCGACGGAAATCAGAAGGAGAAACCGACGGCAGCGGTTCCGGCGGTTCCAGCACTCGCCGGTTGGGGCGATCTGTTCAGACCGAAACCTGGATCTTGGAAGTGTAAAGCGTGTTACGTCGCGAACGACGGCGACGACGACCGTTGCGTCGCTTGCGAGTCGCCGAAAGATCCGAATGCGAAAAACCAGCAGCCGAAAGGAGGATCGTCCGTATTGTTACCTGAATCCGATACGGCCAAGTTCACGTTCGGCGTGCCGTCGGCCGGACAACAGAAATTCACTTTCGGGACTCCGGCCGAGAGCAAACCGATAGTCGCCGAGCCGAAATTCACGTTCGGAATCGCCGCGGAGAGCGAACCGACGACCGTCGCCGAGCCGAAATTCTCGTTCGGCGTCAAGACCGACCCCGAGACGAAGAAGTACGATTTCGGCTCGACGGTCGAACAAAAACCGCCGGTCGACGTCACCCCTGAACCGCAGAAATTCAATTTCGGTACGGCGGTGTCGGCGTTCGCGCCGAAGTCGTCCGGGTTCGTGTTCGGCACGCCGTCGGACTCGACGAGCGGGTACACGTTCGGGACTCCGACGAAGTATGAATTCGCGTTCACGCCGAGGACGTCGCGACGCTCGACCGACAACGCGAACGAATCGGACGGCGGCGCCGGCGCCGACGACGCTTCTGAAGACGACGGCGAGCACATACACTTCTCGCCCGTCGTCCCACTGCCGGAGAAGATCGACGTCAAGACCGGCGAAGAGAACGAGGACGTCCTGTACTGCCACCGAGCGAAACTCTTCCGCTACGTGGACGGCGAATGGAAGGAACGCGGCGTCGGAAACATCAAGATTCTGAAACACAGGGATAGCGGGAAAGTGCGCGTGCTGATGAGACGCGACCAGGTGCTGAAGCTCTGTCTGAACCACGTGCTGACCGACGACATCAAGTACGGGGTCAAGGACGAGCGGTCGTGGATCTTCTGCGCGTCGGATTATTCCGAGGGAGACATCAGACGGGAGACGTTCTGCGTGCGGTTCAAGTCGGAGCAAGTCGCCGCCGAGTTCTTGCGTTCGGTCGAGTCGGCGAGACGTGGCGAGGTCGTCGAGTCCGAGGAGAAGACGCCCGGAGACGATATCGAAATAGTGTACGAGGTCGAAGTCGAGCCGGAGAAGAGACGACTCGCCGAGTCGCTCCGTCTCCCTTCGAATTTCTACGCTTACGAGAAACGCGACCCGTGTCCGGGTTGCATCGGCTGCGATTCCGAGAACTACGTGTTCGGCGAAAAACCACGCGATCGGAAGGAGGACGAGGCGGAGAACGCGGCGGAACCGGTTCCGACTAGCGGTTCTTTCACGTTCGGCGGTTCTTCGGACGTCGGCGTGTTCAGCAAGATCCACGCGAACCACGATCTCAAGGTCACGTACTCGTTCGGCCAGAAGAACGTGGAGATCGCGCCGAAGGCCGAGACGACGAGCCTGTCGTTCGGGCCGAGCGTGTCGATATTCCCGGTCGAGAAGAAACCGACGACCGAGGTTCCGTCGGTGCCGAAAAACCCGTTCTCCGAGTTCTCGACGCAGGGCTACGTGTTCGGCCAGGACGCCGTGTCTGCGTCGTCGTTCTTCGCTCCCAAAGAATCGACGTTCGCGAAGAATTTACCAGATTTCGGGTTCGATTTCGCTAGTCTCGCCGCCAACAAGTCCGGCACGGCGCTCGCGTTCTCCAAACCGAATCCCGAGGCGTTGTTCTCGGATGCCGGCGCGCCGGTGTTCGCGCGGCTCGCGAAGAAGAACGCCGACGCGGCGAAACCGAGTGCTGCGGATTCGACGAAACCTCGTGCAGACGGCGACGAGTCGACCGACCGGCCCGAAGAGTCCGAGTACGATCCTCACTACGAGCCGATCGTCCCTCTGCCCGACGAGATCGAGATCAAGACCGGCGAGGAGAACGAATCGGTCGAGTTCAGTTCGAGAGCGAAGCTGTTCCGGTACGACGGTTCGACGAAGGAGTGGAAGGAACGCGGCGTCGGCGATGTCAAAGTGTTGAAGGGCGTCGACACGTGGAGGCTGTTGATGCGCAGGGAGCAGGTGCACAAGGTCGTGCTGAACGAACGGATCAGAGCCGACGGCCCGAAGCTCGAACCTCTGAACTATTCTCCGAAAGCGTTCTGCTGGTCGGCGCAGAACTACGCGGACGAGACTTCCGGGAGTCCGTCGGTCGAGCAGCTCGCCGTCAAGTTCGGCAACGCGGACGTCGCGAAAGAGTTCGTCGCCGCCGTCGCCAGAGCGCAGGCGGACGTGTCGTGGCGACGGACCGAAGTCGTCGCGGAAGCGGACGGATCCGACGCAGGAGGTCGAGACCCGGACGGCGATCTCGCCGGGTCGACGTACGACGACGACGACGACGATTCCGACGACGGAGACGAGGACGACATCGACTACGAGGATTACGACGACGAGGACAGGATGCTGTTCGCGGGCGCGTGCACTCTGAGCGCGAGGCCGGTCGGCGGCACCGCGTCGTGGGCCGAGGTCGGCGCCGGCGAAGTGACCGTCAGCTACGACAACGAGATGTTCGGGTCGAAGGTCTGCGTCGAGGCGGACGACGGGGAGATACTCGCCAGCTGCGCGATCGACGCGGACACGTCGATACGCGTCGACGGCGTCGAGTGCACGTGGACGGGCGTCAACCACGCGTGCTCGGATCCGATCGAGCAGGACCTGAAAGTCGCGTTCTCGCACGAGAATTCCGCCAAACAGTTCTACGCCGCGTACCTGGAAGGCGTCCAGTACGCTCGGAACACGAGACAGTACGAATCGGTCAACGAGACCTAGCGTCACGCCTTTTTCTTTTTATATTTATGTCTTTGTTCCGTTGTATCTACCGATATGTAAAATAATAAAATAAACCGTTTACGAGAACGATATGTCGATTTGACGAGACGACCTCTACGCTTCGTTATCGCTCTCCGGGCGAGACGCCCGTTTCGATCTCTGACGATCGTCGAAAATGAGAAACGATTATCCGGGTACACGCGTAAAAACCATATAATTTTATTCCTGTTTCGGTTATAAACGTTTCGAGTACAAAAACGACATACGCCGTTAGATTTCCATCTTTATTTTTATTAAATACAGAAACGTACACAAATATACGGTTATAACAATTAATTTATACAAAAGAGATTC
Organism: Neoneuromus ignobilis; assembly: GCA_029203775.1. Lineage (NCBI taxonomy): Eukaryota > Metazoa > Arthropoda > Insecta > Megaloptera > Corydalidae > Neoneuromus > Neoneuromus ignobilis. Next base: position 1,151,212 of record CP092098.1, read on the forward strand.
CGTAGTACGAGACGGATCCGTCTTCGGCCGAACCCGTCCTCGGCGAGGTTCACAGGCACGGCGTCATATACGGACCACGAGACTACGGACGATTCGCCCCTACACGTCGACGCCGATCGTCGTGCAGGGTCTTACCGAGCTCACCCTCCGCCCGGGACGACACAATCCGACATAGTCATAGTCCTACCTCCGAAACGGCGCGACGGCCTCGGTCTGAAAACAGAAATCGTTCGAACCGGTTCCGATCGATAAAAAAAAACACGCTTACCCTCGTCCCGTATCCCCGCTCGATCTCGATGCCGCGCTCGGCGACGAGTCCTCGATACCGGGGATCAACGTACGGAAGCTAGAGAAATCGACAGTCAGCATTGTACGATTAGTAAATAGGTCCGGTTAACTTACAATGCGGAAACGAAATCGATGAACCCCCAGAACATGCCCGCCAGTTTCGACAGGCCCCACGGTTGGTTATCGCGGATCGTGCCGTCTGGAAGAAAGAAAGAAAAACGAGATGTGGGTGGAATTGGATGTCTGTTTTGGTCGAAGACAATCGGTTTATTATATACCTGAGGCGATGTACGGCATCGTTACGGTTTACCTAGCAGAGAGGTTCAGTCCTGTTCGATGTTTTTTACGTTTAATTGGAATTAATCAGTTCTAAATTTGTACGGAGCACACGTCATTGAACCAATTTTTAAAGTATGTCGTATGACGTAGGTAGATCGCTTTGCCTCGACACGTATACAGATAGAATTACAACTATTCAATGTTATTCTTGGTTAAAATCATAATAATTACAAGAACATAAAGTAAAGTAAGAATTTATTGATATAATATTAGTAATAGTACAATATATTTATATATAAAGAGAGATGATACAAAGATATAAGAATAAGTTAGGTTATTGTACAGAGTATATTTTATTATAAAAAAGGAGGACAGGGAAGGTTCGAGTGAGAATTTTCGATACGACACTGGAAAATCTCCAAATTCGATCGTTCGTATTTAAATTACATTTGTGTGTGTGTGTGAATAATCGATTTTTCGATTATCGAATCTCCCGACAAAGGACGTCCTAATTCCGAACCGAGACAATTCCACTATTCTAATCTAGTCTTTGCCGAATTACAGCTGGCACATTTGACAGTTGCTGAAAAGAAACTTGAAATTTGTGTGTGAATTTGTGTCAGCGACGTACGAAGGTGCTCCCGTTCGCCCACGATCGACTCGGCCTGTAAATTGTTAGGAAAATGTCAGCCGTCTGCGAAGAGTCATAAAAAGTTAATGTACTCGAATCCACCTATCTATCTATATCTATATTTATACACACATATATATATACACGGTGATGTGCCGGATATCCGCGGAAATGAGGTCCGTATCCGTGATCCGGTTCTTTCCACCGGATCTATGAAACTCGCTAGCCGGTCTAGACACGGCCGTCGTAAAGAAAATCACACCCGACTTGTTATCGATACGATATCTTTTATTTTCAAATCAGCTTTGTAACAATCACAGATAATAAAAACATACATACTGTACGGCATTTATGGCTCGAATAACGAACCTCTAACAAAAAAACTATACGAATACTTTAACACGTACACGCCGGTAGTTTCCGCTCGGATGTCAAATCGAACCGCACGTGAACGTGTTAATACGCATGACTAGAAACAAAAATCATTTTTATCTGTAATCGAAACTCAGTACTCGTCGATTGTATTTCAGAACGAGCGACTTCGTCGGCTACTATTCCGATCGAGATAATTCCCGCTGCGCTGGAAAATCGTCCGCTCGGAACGCTCGTGGCACGAGGAATTTGCACGTTCGTTATCGCTCGCTTCCGTCTCTCGGTAACCTCTTTTTTTCATCATATTCCGTAAATGAATCGCAGGTCGTTTTCCGGAGACTCGCCATCGTTAGAGTCTTGCGTATTACTACGACGTATCGTAGTTCGTTCTTTCTTTAGAAGTCGTAGCTGTTACGAAATTCGCATCTTTCCGAAAACAATTCCCGTTGAAGAATTCGTCCTCGTCTCTAGGATCCAAATACGTTGCTATTCGATAGAGATTATCGTTTTTATTTCAGCGAATCGGTTATTCGATCCGATCTAATCTTTAAAGATGATACTCGGGAGGTATGAATCGTTCCACCGTTCTCGTTTAATCGTATATTCCGATCGATCGCACGAGCGGAACGACATCGGAAATACACGTACGTAATGAACTCGTTTTCCCGGCAGTTTTGACGATTCTCACCGCTTTTTGAAGCAGAATCGAGTCTTCATTATGTGTTGTAGCATGTGACGAGGAATCTTTAATGCACGATGGCCTCTAGCGTATATAAGGTACTGTTCTGGCATGTCGAGGAATCTTTTAAAATGTTTCGATCGAGACAGATTTGTATGTTTTTTAAATCTTTCATTGCCGTCGTTTGATGGTTAAAATAACCTACAATTTTTAGTAATGTCAAAAATTATCTCGACGGTTAAGATTCTTCTACTATTAGCTGCACGACGGGCCTTTTTACACTAGTCGACACGTATACAGTATTCACGCCCGTCACTGCTTGTCTCGCACGCTCTTATCGGCAAACTCCCCGCCTGAAAAAATTAGTTTTCGGGTAAGAGACGAGCGGTAACGGACCGTGAATACCGTATACGTGTCGACTAGTGTATAAAGGCACGAATTGCACGTTCGGTTTAGTTTATCCCACCGTCCTGTTTTCACTCTCGGAGCACGGACTCGGATCTTCTTGAAATCACAATCCCGAGATGTTTTTCCTACGAAATCTTTTATTATACGATGATAGGTTAAAGATCGTAAAGAAATTCCCGATATAGACTCCGACTAAATATCTATAACGAAAGAAGCTTTCTCGAGATCCTTCAAAGTATCCTTTATTTCTATCGTACAATTCGTTACAAGTTACGTCGATAAAATATTATCAGCCTTCGACCGAGAAAAACCTAATTCTCCGATATACCTGAAAATCAAATCACATCGAGTCGAGTAGCTTTTCGTAATCGAGTAGACGATTCCTGTGGACTTTGGATCCGTATCGAAGTCGGTTTGTTCGTACTCCGTTTTCCACGCCTGTAAACCGATTCCCGGTTGAATATTTTCGATCGGTTTTCTTTGCGAAGTAGTTCGATAATCCCTGTCGACGGTTTCTCTCTCGAGATGATTTTTCAAGCGAGTCGTACTTTTCCATTTGTAAACTTCATACTTTCGTCATCGACTACCTTGAAATAGTTCCGTATTGCATTACTCGACATCGTTGTCGATTTATTTTATTGTTAAAAACTTGACAGTTTCCAGAGACATGCTCTGTTACAGTCAAATAGAATCACGTAAGCCGTGCAAGTAACGAAATTCTTTTGTTTACGTTAAGCGCGTACGTCAATGGAATGACCCTACGACAATGTAAATCAGTTGAAAAATTCGTATCTCGATTTCCGACGACCCGGCACATCGACAATATTTATGTCCGTGTCTCCGCACACACACACGTCGTACCCCCTCTCGTACATACAGATCGGTCGTTCACGTAATTCCACCCTCTTTCTTTTCTAGAAGTCGAGATGCGTTCCGAAACGTTCCCCGAGAGCTAGTCGTGCGCGTCGATCCGGTTTCGATTTCGTCGCGGATGGATCTCGAGGACGCCGGTGGAGGCGGCGTCGGTCTCGGCGGCGAGACCGTCTACGGCACGCACGAGGACTCGCACGTCGTCATGTCGGAGAAAGTCCAGTCGCTCGCCGGCAGCATCTACCAGGAGTTCGAGCGCATGATCGCGCGCTACGACGAGGACGTCGTCAAGAGCCTGATGCCGCTGCTGGTCAACGTGCTCGAATGTCTCGACGCCGCGTACCAAGTGAACCAGGAGCACGACGTCGAGCTCGAGCTGCTGCGCGAGGACAACGAGCAGCTCGTCACGCAGTACGAGCGCGAGAAGGGCGGCAGGAAGGCCGCCGAGCAGAAGCTGCTCGAGATGGAGGATTCGGCCGACGCCGAGCGTAAGGAGCTGACGGCGCGGCTCGAGGCGCTCGAGAGCATCGTCCGGATGCTCGAGCTCAAGCACAAGAACGGGCTCGAGCACGCGAGCAGGCTCGAGGAGCGCGAGGGCGAGCTCAAGAAGGAGTACGCCAAACTGCACGAGCGGTACACCGAGCTGTTCAAGGTAACCGTACTCACGTATCTCGAATCGTTTCCGATCGAACGTCCGGTCTCTTCCAGACGCACGTCGATTACATGGAACGGACGAAATTGCTCCTGTCGGGCGGTCAGCTCGCGCAGGAACGCTCGGAGGCGGGCGGATCGCGCGGGAACGTCCCGTCGCGGTTGCATTCCGGGAGATCTTCCGGTCCGGTATCGTTCGGATTCGCCTCGTTGGACGTAGCCGGAGACGGAGTCGACAGCGTTCCGACATCCCCGGTCAGCAGTTTGAGAAGCTCGCCTAGGTATACGGTTCGGTTTTTCTTTTCCGGTCTCACTCGTACGTTCTAAACCGACCGTCCGGTCTTTCAGTCTTCATTCCGAGCTCGACGTACCTCCGTCGAGCGGTGCCGGGATGATCGGAATCGCTCGTACGACGATGGAACGGTCGCAGGAGACCGACCAGATCAGTCTCGAGCATCGGGGCACGGCGACGACGCCCGGAACGCCTCCGACTCCGGTCACGCCAGCCGCACCGCCGGTCGGCCGGTCACAGACGAAACGCGAACAGAGAAGCGCCAACACGCTGTATCAGGAATTGAGTTACCAGGACGCCGAAGCGCTCGCAGACGTCGACGAAGGAGCGGATATCACGGGTAGCTGGGTCCATCCCGGCGAATACGCCTCGTCGGGTAAATATTCAATTCATACGTAAGTTCTGATCGTAGAACCTTAACCTATCCGTCTGTTTCCGGTTCTTCGTGCGTCAGTCAACGACAACTTTTACGGTGAGTGGATCGACCGACCGTCTCGTCGATTTTAGTTAATACCGTACGTGTTTCAGGTATGGGCAAGGAGGTCGAGAATCTGATCATGGAGAACAACGAGCTGCTCGCTACCAAGTACGTATACGGATAGGATTTGTTATCGAGCCGTATTGACTATCGTGGTTTGTTCTCAGGAACGCGCTGAATATCGTCAAGGACGATCTGATCGTCAAGGTCGACGATCTGACCGGCGAGCAGGAGATCCTCCGTGAACAGATCCGGACGTTGATGTTGATGCGCGACCGGCTTCAGAACCGCGTCACCGAGCTCGAGGACGAGCTGAGGCAGACGAAGGAGGCGGTCGAGAGGGCGGCCGCGTCGGCGACGTCCGACGGGACGATCGTCGAGTACCGCGACGACGAGAACGACGTGCCGATGGCGCAGCGGAAGCGGTTCACGCGGTCGGAGATGGCGCGCGTGCTGATGGAACGCAACCAGTACAAGGAACGGTTCATGGAGCTGCAGGAGGCGGTCCGCTGGACCGAGATGGTCCGCGCGACGCGCAACGAGCCGACGATCGAGCACAGCCGACAGAGCATCTGGAAGTTCTTCAGCAATTTGTTGAACCCGACGACGGTCCGGTCCGGGTCCGGGAACGGGGCGCACCACCAGCCGATCGTCAGCGTGCAGCTCAAGTACCAGCCGTCGACCGGCCGCGTCGCGCCGAACCTGCGCGCGCTGCCGTCGGCAGGCGGACGGACGTCCAACGCCGACTACTTCGACGCGGATCTCGGTACGCCGCTCGGTCTTTCACGACCCGTTCTCTCCCTTTCGTAACGTGTTCGACGTCGATGATACGTCGTAAGCGATCGAGTTGCGATGTGATCGACGCCGTTGAGGCATCGTAGGCGATCGGCTGTGCGATTGCGTATACGGTGCTACGTCTTGCCGGGAACGGCCAGTCATGCATAGACTCGGCCGGAGTGTACATCGACTCCGGCACGTTCGGATATAACGGTTGGCGACGAGGAAGAAAAGAATCCGCGCGAGAATTTGTAAAGTATCGCGCCGGATAGTAACGCATGTTGAAAAATGAGGTTATGTGACGCAGAAAAGCACGAATCTAAAAGTGAAATAGTGAACTAATAGTTAAATTCAACACATCACAACTCGATCACTTACGATGTATCATCGATGTCGAATACTTTACGCCTTTCTCTTTTTTTTTAAAAAAAAAAACAAAGCGATAGACTAAACACCTCGTTCGTTGAACGTCGTGACGCGTTCGGAAACGTCTGTTTGTTTGACCGTTGATCCGTGTCGTTTAATTTCAGGCGAGGAGGCGTGACATCCGGCCGACGGGCGTCGCGCGTTCCGAGATAACAGATACGCTTTCGAACGAGTCACGACGTTCGGGCACGTGTACGTGCACACGGAGAACGTGTCTGCGCTGACCTAGTGTACGTACGTGTCCGTGTGTACGTACACGGATCTCTCGTTATCGTTATCGACAGTCGTCGTGTTGTGTTGTTTTTTCTTCTCTCTCTGTTTTCTGTTTTCTCAATAAAGATTTTACGTTCGTTTCCGTTCGTTCTTTTCCCCGGCATCTCGTGATTCTGTTTGATCCGGCGACAGGTACCGAACGCACGATGATGCGTCGCGCCAACGAACGCAAGGAGCAGTACCGGCAGGTCCGCGCGCACGTGCGGAAGGAGGACGGCCGCGTCCACGCCTACGGCTGGAGCTTGCCGAGCAGGTCCGGCAGCGTGCCCGGCACGGCCGTCCCGGCGATCACGGCGTCGACTGTCTCGTCGAGGAGCTCGGGCTCGGGCGGCACGGTGCCGGTCCCCGTACCGGTCTATTGCCGTCCGCTGGCCGAAACCGTGCCGGGGATGAACATCTGGTGCGCGGCGGGAGTCAATCTGACCGGCGGGATGACCCGCGACGGAGGACTGATGGTCGGCGGCAGCGTGTTCTATTCCGATCCGGTGTCGAACGCGTGCGATGAGAGTGAGTCGAGACGTCGGACTCGACTCGACTCGACTCTTCGGTTTGTATTTTTTTCTTATATTTTCATAGACGGTCGCGATTGCGAGATCGAGGCGCTCGACAGAGAGCTGACCGCGTGCAGGACGGCCGCTCTGCTCGAGACGCAGCTGTCGTCGTACGTGTGGATCGGCACGTCGACGAACTCGTCGTCGAGCGTGACGGTCGTCGACGCGAACAACCCGGCCGACGTGCTCGACTCGTTCACCGTCTGCGACGATTACCTGCTGTGCGTCGCGAGCGTCCCCGGAGCGAGCGTCGAGGACTACGACGAGAAGATGGAGGTACGTACGTGGTCGACAGACTTGTATCCTTCTGATCGGAACGATTTTCTCACGTCTGCAGGTGACGGTGTCGACCGAACCGGACGTCGTCGGCGAAGAAGACGCGTCCGAAGGGAAAATAACGTTCGTCGAGAACGTCGAGTCGACTGTTTCGACCGACGACGGCGACGGAAACGACGAGAGGGACGAAGACAGGAACGGCGACGACGGCGAATCGAAGAAGATGTCTAGCGCTCTTCCGACGATGTGGCTCGGGTCGCAGAGCGGCGTCCTGTACGTCCATTCGTCGATCGACGGCCACTGGACCGAGTGTTTACATTCCGTCCGGCTGTCCGACGCGGTCGTCTCGATCGTGTGAGTACCGTCGCACTCTCCGTACTCTGTATCGTTTATATATTATCTGTACGTATATACAGACACGCTCCGAACCGGGTCGTCGCGGCGCTAGCGAACGGCAGCGTCGCGGTGTTCCACCGTGACTCGTCGTCCGGCGCGTGGGATCTGTCCAAGTACCACGTCGTGAGACTCGGCGCGTACGTTCACTCGGTCCAGTGTCTGTCGACGGTGTTCGGCGGCCCCGACGGAGGCGTCCGGATCTGGTGCGGCATACGTAACCGGATCCACGTGCTCGACTCGAAGACGTTGCAGGTCGCGTACAGTTTCGACGCGCACCCGCGCGGAGAGAGCCAGGTCAGGCAGCTCGCGTGGCTCGGAAACGGTGTCTGGGTGTCCGTCCGGCTCGACTCCGCTCTCCGGTTGTACCACGCGCATACGTACCAGCATCTCCAGGACGTGGACATCGAGCCGTACGTCAGCAAGATGTTAGGTCGGTGACGCCGTAGTACGTCGACGACCCGAGTTCGAAGTTTCAAACCGTCCTCGTTCGTTCCAGGTACCGGTAAGCTCGGCTTCTCGTACGTCCGGATCTCGGCGCTGCTGATCTCGTCGAACCGCCTGTGGATCGGCACGACGAACGGCGTCGTGATCTCCGTGCCGCTCAACGACGTGAACTCGTGCTCGTCGGGCCGCGGCGGCACGAGCATCGTCGAGATCCCCGGCACGGTCGTGCCGGTGCCCGGCTCCGGCGTCCGGATCGTTCCGGCGAACGTAGGTCGGTCGAGCGTCGACGCCGCCGTCGGTCCGCGACGGTCGGTCACGGCTCGCGGTCGTTTTCTAGGGAACGCGCTGCCGTCGATCGGGTACCCGTCGGTGCCGTACTGCACGATGGCGCACGCGCAGCTCAGCTTCCACGGGCATCGCGACGCGGTCAAGTTCTTCGTCGCCGTGCCGGGCGCCGGCGGGATGAGCGCCGCGTCGTCGCCGCCGACGACGAACGCGACCGCGCACGACGACTCGAGCTGCCCGACGAGCCCGACGTCCGGCGACGGCACGCTCAAGCTGCCTCCGGCGATGCTGGTCATGTCCGGCGGCGAAGGATACATAGATTTTCGGATCGGTGAGTCCGGCCTCGACGGGTCGAGCACGGTTCTCTCGTACGTTTTCGTAGCACGCTGTCAGTGCTTCGTGATTTTTTTTTTTTTTTTTGTTCGGACCGGTCGAGCGGCGTCCGCACGCGGACGACCGGGTCCGGAGAGAGAGCGCGGTCGCGTCTCTCTCCGGACCCGGTCGTCGCCGTACGCGGACTCGCTCGACCGGAACCGTTCGTTCGTACGCTCGGTGCATGGAAACGCATTTTTTTTTAAACACGTCCGAGCGTCTCTGTCGTCCGTCTCGCGACGCGCGCCGAGGCCCCCGACGGGACGTAAAAAATGTATTCCGGACCGACGTATCGGCTGACGCTGTGTCTAACACGAACGGCGCGTTTGCAGTGGACGACGGGGCGGAACCCCGCGAAACGGCCTCGCATCTGATCGTGTGGCAGCTCCTGCGCGACGACGGGTAAGGATGCACAAACGTATTCTCGATCGGCGTATCGGTATCGCGACGGTACGTTCTTTCCGCTCGCTTCCTGTCTCTGTCCGGCACGCATGTCTGTGCGTCTGTTTCGATTCACGTTCTGTCGGTCGTATCCGCACTCTTTCTCTCTCCTCCGTACGATTTCTGTCGCCGAGCTCGGTCGGTCGCGCGCGTCCGACGCGCCCGGACCGGATACATCGATCGTATCGTTGCAGGTGACGGCGAAATGGAGGATAGCGTCGTTCTAGAGGAGACGGACGGCGACGCGCCGACGACGGTCGGCAACACCGCCGAGGGCCCGGACCTGACGGCGCGTCCGCAGACCGCGCCTTCCGCCGAACAGAAGAGCGAGAAGAGCCACCTGATCGTCTGGCAGGTGGCGCTCGCGTAGCGACGTCCGTAAAGTAAATCCGTAACCGACCGGCTGTTTTTATTATTACGTCGAGAAGAAAAAACAAGACAAAAACTATTTATTATCTTTTAACGACTCATGCTTTACCTAATCGATTAGAATTATACATATTAATATATTGTACGACTTGTATTACTGAAAAAAAATACACGTTTCATAGAGAGAACGCGGACGTATTTTTTTTTAAACCGTCTCTCCCCGTAGACGGCGTGAAAGAAAAACAACGATATCGAATAAACGTTTTATTTTTATGTTTCGAATACAAAAATCTATAAATAAAAAGGATGTTGTTCGTTCTTCGACCGATTCAGTGTTCCTTCGAGGCCATATGCCGCATCAGATTGCTCATGAACTTCTCGACTTTCCTGATATCCTGTTGTATTTCGGTCTGGTACTGCAGGCACTGTACGAAAAAAGAAACGACGTTATCAATTAATCGACTCGATAAGCTCTTTCGACGAGGCCGAATCTCGAAACTAACCACAACATTATCGGTCATCTTCAACACGAGAGCGCTCTTCGAATGTACGTACTTCATCGAGTACCGTGCCCTCGACGGATTACTCATGTACAATCGCTCGGCGGCCCTCTCGAACTCGTCCCATTCTTTCAAATATGTCATCGTTCATCGACGTCTCGCAACACCACGGACGGCGGCCATTTTACGCCATCATTGTATCCCGACAGGCGTACCAACTGCGATTCGATTAATCACCATATGACGACACGTACGTGTCCCGATTCAAATCGTCGGAATGGAAATCCTACTCATTTTATTTAAATAACGTCCGTTTCTCGTTTTAAACCCTATATCCATTTACGATAATCGTATTCAGGGCCTATGAAACCGATTCGATCGAATTTACTTAACGAGATTTTCCCCTATTTGTTTACAAAAAAAAAGACGATCGATAAAATGATATCACAGACGTTTCAGTGCTTCAATTACGCGTTTATCTCGTTTAAATTCGAATAAACACCCGTTTCTAATCACAAATATATGTATTTATGTGTGTGTGTACTTGTACGCCTCGAGCAAATCGTCACAAGCAGGCTCGAGCATGTTTCGTACGAGCCGCGTACGAAACCCGTTCGTTTTCCGTGTTAAAACGGGCCGGACGCGTGCAACAATCACCGGAGATCGAACCGACGTCCTAATTGTCGTACACGGCGTTGATCAGCCGATTGAAACGTCTATCGTCGAGCCGTCGAGTCCCAGGCCGATCGCACAAATGTTAATGACTGCAGATTTGGTATTTAATAATCATTGCATGTTGTAAATAAATTATAGACCTTCGGCTATAGAATGGACCGGTTACAAAGGTCGTTCCCATGTAACGACGTTCGAAGAGTTTTATCTAACACAGGTGCGTGCGCGTTTTATCTATCAATCCGATTAAAATGTGTGTGTGTGTGTAATCGTTAATTCACTGAAACGTGCAAAAAAAAAAATAATGCTGGTTTGTTAAAAAGGATCAGATAACGTCGCGACAGACACGTATATGGTTTTTACACACACACACATATATGTATATGTGAAATAAACATATATTCTGGTTAGAGATATGCCCGGATTCGGACCGCTGGTCGGATCGATCGACGAAGGTACGTCGAGCGCCCGCTTCATCCTATTCAGAGCCGGCACTTCGGAGATCGTCGCGTCGCACCAACAGCCGCTGTCGCAGATCTATCCGCAGGAGGGATGGGTCGAGCAAGATCCGGCCGAGATCCTCGCTGTCGTCCGGACGTGCGTCGCGAGGACGATCGAACGTCTGCTCGAGCTCGGCGGCAGCGTCTCGGACGTCGTCGCCGTCGGCGTGACGAACCAGCGCGAGTCGACGATCCTCTGGGACGGACAGACCGGTCAGTCGCCGTAAACTCATCCGATCTGATCTGTAAACTCGGTTTCCGTACAGGGCTCCCGTTGCACAACTCGATAGTCTGGCTCGACGTCCGGACGTCGTCGACGGTCGAAGAGCTGCTCGACCGTGTGCCGAACAAGACGCGTAACGTCAACTACCTGAAACCGTTGTGCGGTCTGCCGCTGTCGCCGTACTTCAGCGGAGTGAAAGCGCGCTGGTTGAAGAAGAACGTCAAGGAGGTCGCGCGGGCTATGGAAACGGGACGGTGCAAGTTCGGCACGGTCGACAGTTGGTTGATATGGAACTTGACGGGCGGTCTGAACGGAGGAGTGCACGTCACCGACGTCACTAACGCGTCGAGGACGATGCTCATGAACATCGATACGCTCGAATGGGACGGCGTGCTGTTGGACTTCTTCGGGTTACGGCGCGACATCTTGCCGGAGATCAGATCGAGCTCGGAGATCTACGGTACTTTCTCGGAAGGACCGTTGAAAGGTAAACGAGCGTTATTGAATATTTATGAAAATCTCTCGTACGGAATGTGTTTTTCGGTGTCAAGGGATACCGATCTGCGGATGTCTCGGGGACCAACAGGCCGCGCTCGTCGGGCAGCGGTGCCTGTTCCGCGGCGAGGCGAAAGCCACGTACGGTACCGGCTGTTTCCTGCTGTTCAACACCGGTCTCGCGAGGGTCGAGAGCGCGCACGGGCTGCTGACGACGGTCGCGTACCAGATAGGACCGGAATCGGCTCCGGTGTACGCGCTAGAAGGTTCGGTCGCCGTCGCCGGCGCCGCGATTCAATGGCTGAAGGACAACATCGAGATCGTCGACGACGTGCGGGACGTCGAGACGATCGCGGCCGGGATCGACGACACCGACGTGTACTTCGTGCCGGCGTTCAGCGGACTGTACGCGCCGTACTGGCAGAAAGACGCTCGGGGGTACGTACGTACGTAGATCCGATTATCTCCGGACCGTAACGTTCCGTTCGTTTCAGTCTGATCTGCGGCATACGCGAGGACACGACGTCGGCGGACATAGTCCGAGCGGCGCTCGAGGCGGTCTGCTTCCAGACGCGCGACATCCTCGAGGCGATGAACAAGGATTGCGGAGCGCCGCTCGACAAGCTGAAAGTCGACGGCGGGATGACCGCCAACGCTCTCTTGATGCAACTCCAGTCCGATCTGACAGGTCGGTGTCCCGAAAAAAGCATACGACAAATTGTACCGTGATATGTCGTCGGTTCCAGGCATACCGGTAGTCAGGCCGGACATGGCGGAGACCACGGCGCTCGGAGCCGCGATCGTCGCCGGCGTGGCCGTCGGAGCGTGGGACCTGAACGAGCCGGTCGACCTGTCGACGACGACGTTCGCGCCGAAACGTACGGACGACGAGCGGGACGTGCGGTACACGAAATGGAAAATGGCGATCGAACGGTCGACCGGTTGGGACGTGTGACGGCGAGCGGATCCGTCGTGAGTCGATCGTCGTTCGATGTTAATTAAATAAATCTGTATTGGAACGATACGCTGTGCGTTATCGACAATTGTAAAGCGGTGTTTGTACGGTGCGTAGGATTTTAAAACGTTAAATCGATATCAATAAAAGCCCACATGACAATTTTCGATCGGCCGTTTGATTCGCGTGCGTGCGACAGAGAAACGTCACCCGTTCCTGTGGTCGGAGAGAGATGGCCGTATACACGCGTTCGATTTTGACGTTTGTGTCGAAGGACGCGCTTTTACCGACGTTCGAACTTTGACGTTTCGACACCAGATGATGGCGTGTATCGCCGTCTCTCTCTAACTCATTGCCAGGTATCCCTCGTCTCGTCCGTTGATATTGAAAAATAAATGTCGTTTAATTAAGTTTATATTAAAAAATAAGTACATTTCGTTTTCGTAATCACATAGAAATATAAAAGATTTTTTTTTTTAATTACACACAGTATCTCTTTTGGTTTTTCCACAATCCTGTAAAGACCGCACGCTTACACAATCACCTGTATTCGATCTTGGAAGATCTCGAGAGCCGTACTGATGTTTGTTTTGGAACTGTGGCTGATTCACTCGAATGAATTTCAACTCCGACATTTTAAAACAGCCCGACAAATCTATGAAAAAGAACACGGTGCAAAGACAGCGAATAAGGGAAAGCGCTCGATACTCGTCGGCCAGATGACGAAAAGAAAAATACAACCCCCAGTTTTAGACGGATCGAATAAGGACACAAAACACGAATCGGTATACGTGTATATGAAACGTGTGTGTAGCTGAAGCTCGTTCGGGCCGTCGGCGCTACAGTTCCAATTTTCCCGAGGGAAGTTTTCGACTCTAGTCGCTGAAATACCTGGTTTGAAACTAGCATACGGTGGAGCTTTTTCTGTGTCCCCGTCGGGACCGATGCATGGCCGGTCGTCCAAGAGTATATGAAAAAGTCAGTCTGGATTTTAACAGAACGGCTCTGACGACGATGGCGACGCCATCGAAATGCATCGATATAATTATAAATAACAAGTGAACACTTTGAATTATCGTGGTGTCGGGGTTGAAATCCGTTCGTGTAAAACCGTACCGATGTTTTCCAGCGATTCGAAAGACCTCTCTCTCTCCGAGCGTTCATAAGTACGCGTCGTTCTCGAGCAACAGTTCGACGATGTCGTTCCGATCGACCTTCGTGGCGATGTCCAACGGCGTCTCGTTCCAGTAGTCCTTGACGTTGACGTCGACGCCGCTCCTTATCAGCCTCTCGACGAGCTCCCTCCTGCCGGACTGTATCGCCGAATGCACGAGCGTCTCGGCGTACTTGATCCTCGTCAGCGCGTCGGCGTCGTGCTCGACGAACGCGTCGACGACCCGTCCGTGCCCCTTCTCGAACGCGTAGTGCAACGGCGTGTGCCTGTAGCAGACGAGCATGTTGACGTCGGCCCTGCGCGCGAGCAGCGTCGCCGCGATGCCGGCGTGCCCCTCGACGCACGCGTAGTGCAACGGCGTCATGCCGAACCAGTCCTCGCGGTTGATCGGCGACCCGTGCTCGATCAGCGACGCGCACACGTCGTCGTGCCCGTGCTTGGCGGCGAGATGCAACGGGATGCGGTTCAGGTCGTCCTCGACGTCGATGTTCGCGCGATGCTTCAGCAGGTAGTCGACGAGGTTCGCGTGGCCGTGCCGAGAGCTGTCGAGCAGCAGCCGCTCGCGGTCGTCGATCCCGTCGAACATCGTCCGGTCGGTCTCGTTGCCGGGCAGCAGCCGCTCGATCGACGACCACGCGATCCGCGCGGCGAACCCGTACATCAGCGGCGTCCACACCAGCAGTCGGTCGCGGGCGCGCGTCGAGACGTTCATCTCGACGAGACGGCGTATCGTCTCGCCGTAATCGTACGCGGCGGCGAGATGCAACGCGTTCCTGCCGAAGTCGTCGACGTGCGACGCGACGTCGTCGAGACGCAGCGCGACGTCGCCGTTCAGCACGCGTCTGAGCGCGTCGACGCGCCTGACCGAGATCCGGTCGAAGAATCTGCGGAACACGTCGTGCTCCGGCCGGAACAGACGCTCGCGGACGAACGGCGCGGCGTCGGCGCCGGCGCACACCGACCGGTCGTGGAACCAGCACGCGGCGAAGTACTCGGCGAACGTGCGGTGCACGAACGTCGGCACGTCGTCGACGAGCGAGTGGACGATGCCGGTACGTTCCTTGCCGTCGACGATGTTACGTTTGTAGGCGACGAGCTTGTCGGCATGGCTCGACGTCAGCCGGCGGCCGACGTCGCGGCCGAACACGACGTCGAGACTCAGCAGACAGTGGCTCTTGTGCAGCTTGCGACGCTCGGTGTCGATGATGTGACGGTTCGTCTGGTTGGTCGGGTCGAGACGCACCTTCTTGACGATGTATCTGGAAGAAGAAGGAGGAGGTGGTACGTCCGACGAACATTTTTACATTGTTACGTATTTTGAACGATCGAAGAGACAGACTATATACATCGTCGATGATAGAGAACGAGAGAGACGAGGAATTTCCTTATAGAATTGCTTAGGTGGCCTGGAAAAACGATCAGAGCAACAATTTTTGGAAAAAAGATAGCTCATTTTCCGAGAGAGAATGAGACAGATAGACATTTTTATTTATATATCGGGTTGAGGAGTCTTGAATAATTTCAATTTTTGCATATCAATTTTAATTTCGAATTAAAAAACACTGCAATTGTGTGTTAATCAATTTTATATATATATATTAAGGTGACTAATTTTTTCCTAATGAAAAGAAGGACATAAATAAATTAAAGAAACAAATATTGCAAATAAAAAAAATTATTCTTTGCAACAATAACTCAACCGAAAGCATTATAATATAGTAAATAGATAACGGAGGGGTATTACGATCGATTGTTATTTAAATTGTCTACGCAAAGTGAAAATCCAAGTTATATTTTTTACAAAACGACTACAAACGACTCAACAATAGGGGTTTTTTTTGTAACCAGTGACCGAACACATTTGAAAAGTATACAAATCAAATCAAATATACATTTATTATAGGAGTTGATATACATGTAGTAGCTTTCTAGTTTATACTAATATACGATGTGAGTGATTATAATGATAGGAGTCAGATGTTTTTAATGTTAATGTGGGTGGACCAGGAAAAGTTTCAAAAAACCTGGTGAAAAGTTCAATGCAGAGTATACTTTCTTAGCACGACAATTTTCAAACGAGAGTAATTCGTTGTACGAGTTTCATTTCGATTGTATTTCTTGTTCGTTTTTCAGAAACGGTTACTTTTAACGGAGTGGAAGTATTGGTTTACGATTGAAATTTTCAGATATAATAAAAATAGCCTCAATAAAGAACTTAACCAGGAGGAATAAAGAAAATTGTTATTATATTAAAATATATGTGTACAATTATTGGAAACATCTGTACGAGTTTCAATTTGACTCACTGTATATGCATGCAACCTAACTAACATGTCATTTTTTTTTTTTTGGCCAGAATTTCGAAAATATCTCCTGCTACTGTAAACAGTGACCGATTGTTCGATATTGTATAATCAATTTAGACAATTTTATATTGAAATTACATTTGATTCCATACACAAACACATAACCTATCTCCCTACATATGTGCATGCTAACCAACAAACACATGTTACTTTTTTGACAACTAATTTCGAAAACTATTATCGAATTATTGCTGATATAATAATAAAATCAATTCAGGCCGTTTGATACAGAATTTACATTCAATTTCACATTCACACACCCACACACATTGAAAATAACCGTGCGCCTACATGTTTGTATGCAACCCAATTTACATGTCACTTTGTAAATTTTGGATAGTTTTTTTGCAAATATCGTACGATTGTCGTTATCGTAGATTATATATATATATAAAATGAACATTTTTTTAAATTGTACAATTAATTTTGACAATTTTATATAAAATTTACATTTTATTTCATACAAAAAATACAAAAACATAACCTATATGTCTACATGTGTGCATACAACCCAACCAACATAAATCATTTTTTTGACATATATATATAAAAAATATGTATAAAAAAGCAAATAAATTTCCGGAAAAAGGACGGATAAAGATCGCCTGTCAAATCGATACGAGTGAAAGTGAGACGAAGCTACATACGTTTTCAAACAGATCGATCAGACGTCCACTTCGACTCGTCTGTGGATTTTTCCCAAATCGCGAAAGAGGATCAAAATCATGATAGGACCTAGAACAAACCGTATGAGGATACATGGCAAGAGTAGGGACATGTCCCCGGGTGTATGCCAGAGAGGAGAGGCACGGAATTACCAGATGGCGTACGACATCCGAATGCTAAACAAGAAATGACCCGTCTGTGGAAAAACGTTTGTGTGTGTTTTTTTTTTAATTTCGCACACCCCCAGGCGAGTCGATAAAAAACGAACGTGGTGCCGTACGACTCACCTATTGAATATCCCGTCGATGAACTGCTCGTAGATGTTCAGCACGTCGATGACGCCCGGCAGCCCGGTCTCGTCGCCGCCCGACCGATAGAACCGCTCGAAGTCCGGCCGATACACCTCGGCCAACATCCGGCACTGCAACGGAATACCGGCGATCTGCCGATCCGAGAACGACCTCTTGACGACGTCGAGCAACCGATCGACGAACGCGCCGGTCCTCGTATCCGTTTCGATCTCGTCGCATCCGACGCGCTCCTTCCAGAACTTCACGAACAGTCGCTTCTGGTCGTCGTCGGTGAACGGCACGATCGCGTACGCCATCAGCCCGAGCCCGGCCTCGAGGTAGTCCCGCTCCTGCGGCCTGCTCGTCATCCACACGCGGATCGGTCGGACCGACACGAGACGCGCGATCAGACCGAACACCAGGTCCCGGTAATCCGGTGCGATCTCGTCGAAACCGTCGAAGACGATCACGAGTTTCGAATCGAACTCGAAGTACGACCGTAGCAGCTCGCGTTCGAACCCTGTATGAAACGGCTGGACGTCGACGACGAACCCGATAGCCGATTCGATCTCTCCGAACGACCCTCCGTCGGATTTCATACGATAGAACCGTTCGGTGTGGTCGGCCAGGTCGATCCGGACGATCCAGACACCTGGATCCGATTCGACCGACCTGTCGATCAACGTGGACACGAGGTTGCTCTTACCCATTCCCGGTTCGGCGACGATCAACACCGTACGATCGTCGAGACACGACAAGGAGGTCAGTTCGATCGTCCGATCGTTCCCAAATCGGACATATCCGGAATTTTCGAAATAATCATCAGAACTACGTTTCAGGTAGAATTCCCCGTCGTGGAAGTGGACGAGAGCGACGTGTTTGTGCCTGTTGGAACGACACGACCGTTCGAAACTTTCCTCCAGGTCGACACGGCGGTAGAAACGACCTGGAATCCCGTACTCGCCGGTGAGGTTTTCGAAATCCTCCACGTCGATGTTCTCCACGATGAACAGGAGACGGTCGTTGTTCGTTTTGAATAGTTTGGGGTCGATACGGTTCCTCAGACTGACCTTCCGGTCGACGTAGTACGACGTCGTGTCGTCGGGACGGTCGGCCGGACGTGCCAGGTCTAATGTTCCATCGATTATTTCGTATAAGATTTGTTCGTGGATTGAACTCGTGGTGGTCGACGTGTCGATCGTTGAGAATTTGACTCGTTGACCTTGAAACGTAATCGGTTTATCGGCCATTTTGTGTTTGGTCCGATCGTTCAGATCGTCCCATGACGTCATATCGACGTGGTGTTCGATCGAGTCGTCCGCGACGCCGATCAGAACGAATCTGACGTTCGGCACGGATCCGATCTTGCACGAAATCCGGTCGAACGAGTCCGGCGCGTTGCACTCGACGATCAAGTGCTCGTCGACGGCCGCGACGACGTTCTGGTCGAGCAACATCACGAGCTGATCGTCGAGGATCACGCGGTACGACTTCCCGGCCGCGGTCAACGCCTCGATCGCTTTAAGCACCGTGAATTCCGTCCGAAGACACCCGGTGACGATCCTCACGACCTGGTGATCGTCCTCCAGGAGTCGTTCGAGTCGTTCGACCGACTTCCTGTCGAATAAGTCCGAGCCGAATTCGTTCAACCGGTTCGTGTTGAACTCGTGGTAGACCGGAATCATGTCCGAGCCGATCTTCTCGCTCGCCTCGTCCAGCCAACGTCGGCAGTCCAGGTGCGTCGCGACGCGGACATCGCGACTCGAATGGAAATGATGGATCTGGTTGTAGAGACACTTGTAGACGACGTCGAGTCGGTTACGATCGTCGCCGATTTGCCGGTTTTCCAGACAGACGGTGATCTCGGTCTTGATCTGCTCGGACACGTCGCTCGGGTTACCGACCGAGAACACGAACCGCGCGAAGAAGTCGTCGACGCGCGCCCGCGCGACGTCCGCACCGAGACCGAACTTCCTGACGTTATTCGCGCGTCTGACCAACTCGCGCGCGATCTCGTCGCGGTCGACCGCGTCGCGTCTGAACCGGAACGACTCGCCGTCGCAGAACGGTCTCATCTCCGACCGGTCGCACCGTTCGAGGTCATCCCTCGCGAACGTCTCGTCGAGGTGGAGGTTCGTCAACAGCACGCAGCGGTTGACGCGGCACTCGAACCGCGTCTCGAAGCGCACGCCGTCGACGAGCTCGACGTACGAGTTGAAGTAGTCGACGAGACCGAACGATTTCGTGCGTCCGACGAGCGTCGCGAGCGTCAGCGGCTCGCCGACGTCGACCTTGTGCTTGTACTGGACGAGCTCGCACGCGACGACGCCGTCGAGCTCGTGGAAGTAGACGAGGTCGTCGAACTTGCCGGCCTGCTCGACCTCGCACGTCATGCAGAACGCGCGCGACGCGGCGAGGCTCCTGTACGCGGTCAGCAGCAGGTACTGCTCGTGGAACATGATGCCGTGCGCGGACGACTTGTGGCCGCCGGTGGCGTAGTTGCCGACGTCGGTGATGCGCGTGTTCAGCGACAGGACGTCGACGCGCGACGGGTCCATCGCGACGTACGGGTGAGCGAACGAATTAGCACAATAATTATAATAACAAACGGGCAGAAACTTCTTATCTCGTTGATTTCCGGTCAGACGACCGCCGTAATGACACACGGTGATAATTCGCACATTAATACGCAGATATCCAGTCGGCCGTGGATAATAACAAATTTCACTGATAACGGAATTGTTTATAACGATTATCAACAATTCACAGCGTCCTAGATTCAATTCACGCGCATGTCAATGTACAGATATCGAGTTATCCATGGATTTATCAATTGTTAATAACCGATCAACGACTACTTGATTTTCAATAATTGACAATTGTTTACAACAATTGTTACCGATTCACGGCATCCTAGATTCAATTCATACACATATTAATATACAAATATCGAGTTATCTATGGATTTATCAATTGTTAATAACCGAGCAACGACTACTTGATTTCTAATAATTGCAATTATTTATAACAATTATTACCGATTCACGGCATCCTAGATTCAATTCACACACGTACTAATATCGAGTGATCCATGAACTTATCGGAAAAACTGATATTTTTTTTAGGTGGGATATTTCGGCGATAAGAAGGCGCGAGACGAGCGGTAATTGGCCGTGAATACTGTATGAATGTTGACCGGTGCGAATAGGCCCGCACGCATCGTATAATTTTGTTTATAAGGCAAGCATCTATTGTACATACATAGATTAGATACCGGCTACCAGAGAGGTGGGGGTTTAATACTATTTTCGAACAAGATACTTGGGTTTTTTTGAAATTTTTCCCAGATTGCGTGTTTCAAGGCTAACGCTAGATAGGAAGATTACCTATAAATGAGAAGACACATCGGGGGTTACCTCCGGGAAAGCTATCGAAATCAAGGATAAACACAGGATAAGATTGAAGTTAGACCGAGAACTGAAAACGCAAAAAATGTAATAGACCGAAATAATATACATTAAGACAAAAAGATAAGATGACGCATGACGAGCGTCGTATCTAGGAACATTCAATAGATAAGATGACCTTTAATAAGAATTAAAAACATGTCAGATATGACACTAACTTGGGAATTTCGTTCGTACGTACGGTTGCATACGCACATGTAGGCGAATTCGGGAAATTAAATCGTCGCTTGCGCCTGTATGTGGTTAGGCAACCGCGTGTATGAAACGCGAGTAATTTTTTTTAAGTTAAATTTTCAAGTGTCTCGAGTTTGAATTTCGTTTATTTATTATATTATATTATACTCGTTTTTTTATGTTATTCTAATTTTTATTTATTCTGTTTATTATTTTATATTCGTTTACTTTCATTCGTATTTGTTTTTA